>JABASD010002876.1:0-23304 GCA_019776165.1 Pogonognathellus flavescens
AACGGTTACTAGAAGCGACATAACAAAAGCTAGTACTTTTGCACAACACCATTTTCAGAATATCTATTTTTACGACACTATTTTAATACAGAATAATTAGAAACAATTAAAAACGTGGGGAGATCTAAGGAGAATGTTTTTGTTTCTTCTTAAACTCCCCAATGTTCTAAAAATCCTCGTTTTTGGGCCGTAATCGAACTTCCTATGGATCGATTCTACCCATCAACGAACTCCATTCCTCATTTTGCAAGAAGAATACGTGTTCCAAATTTCAAAATTCTACGTCAATTTTTACGAAAGTTATCGTGGTTCACACAGACAGACAGACAGACAGACAGACAGACAGACAGACAGACAGACAGACAGACAGACATGACAATTCCATAAGACCGGCTCGGTCTAAAACCAAGTCGGGTTTAAAGCACTCCGAATTTATTATAGGGGCCCCACCAAAATGAAACCATAATGAAACCAAAATGAAACCAAAATGAAACCAAAATGAAATGAAAATGAAACCAAAATGAAACCAAAATGAAACCAAAATGAAACCAAAATGAAATGAAAATGAAACCAAAATGAAACCAGATGAAACCAAAATGAAACCAGATGAAACCAAAATGAAAACAAAATGAAATGAAAATTAAACCAAAATGAAACCAAAATGAAATGAAAATGAAACCAAATGAAACCAAAATGAAACCAAATGAAAACAAAATGAAACCAAAATGAAACCAAATGAAACCAAAATGAAACCAAAATGAAACCAAAATGAAGTGAAATGAAATGAAAATGAAATGAAAATGAAACCAAAATGAAATGAAAATAAAACCAAAATGAAACCAAAATGAAATGAAAATAAAATCAAAATAAAAACAAAATGAAACCAAAATGAAATGAAAATGAAACCAAAATGAAATGAAATGGAAATGAATTGAACTGAAAATAAAATGAAATTGAAACTAAAATGAAACCAAAATGAAATGAACTGAAAATCAAATTAAAATGAAACGAAAATGAATTGGAAATGAAATGAATTGGAAATGAAATGAAATGATAATGAAATGAAATGAAAATGAAATGAAATGATAATGAAATGAAAATGAAATGAAAATGAAACCAAAATGAAACGAACTGAAAATGAAATAAAATGAAAATGAATTGAAAATGAAATAATGAAATAAAAATGAAATGAAATGATAATGAAATGAAATGAAATGATAATGAAATGAAATGATAATGAAATGAAATGAAATGATAATGAAATGAAATGAAATGAAATGATAATGAAATGATAATGAAATGATAATTTAATGAAATGATAATGAAATGAAATGAAATGATAATGAAATGAAATGAAAATGAAATGAAATGAAATGAAAATGAAATGAAATGATAATGATAATGAAAATGAAATGAAATGATAATGAAAATGAAATGAAAATGAAATGAAATGAAATGAAAATGAAATGAAATGAAAATGAAATGAAATGAAAATGAAATGAAATCAAAATGAAAATGAAAATGAAATGAAATGAAAATGAAATAAAATGAAAATGAAATTCAAATTCATATCAAACTAAAGCAAGATTTTATCCAGAAAATTAGTTATTGATGTTCTTTTTAGTATTAATATTAAGTTATTTAGACAATATTATATAATAAAAGTTATAATGATAGCAAAAACGTTGGTGGTTAAATTTTTCTCATTTTAGCATAATTTTGTACTTTAGCACAAAATTAAAAACCGAAAACCCGGGTTTTTTCAACCTTTTGCTACCCAAAAATCCAGCAAAAACCTAAAACCCGGGTGTTTGCAACCATTTGCTACCCAAAAACCCAGCAAAAACCTAAGACCAGGTTTTGTGTACCAGGTTTCCTGGTTATATTCCACGAAGCTTTTTCCCAGTCGGAAATTTCGATTTTTGTGAAATATGCGGCTTCCAGACTCAATTTTTGCTTCATATCCAATTTCATATTTTTCTGCTTTTTTTGATTTATCCATATTTCAGAATTTAACGTCGATCTGTTAACGTTTTGAAAATCGATAAAATCATTCAAGAACACTTTTTTTACTTCTTCTCCATTCACAATAAAGTAAACCGAAGTATAGTCTAACGTGAACTCTTTCGAAGGTGCGAATTTGACTGTGTCGTTTAAAATAACTCTAACGTCGTTTCTTAAGCTTATCGTTGGGACTGACAAAAGTTTATCAAGGGTTACATACAATTTGTCATCACTGTCATAACCTGATAGTCTAATAAATCATTCAAAGCTGTAATAAAGAAGCGCAATAATATAATATTAAAAACATCAATTCTCATTTCTAAAAATATTTAAACTTTAAGAGGTCGTCTTCAAATTTCAAATTAGGTGAGCTTCACTTCCAAACATAAATAGAATTCACTTAGCAGTATTTAAAATGCAGTGTATTGCTGAGGCTGTGTTAACACGGTAGTTATTCGAAAATGTCAAAGGTCATGAAGGAGTTGACCGATTGACGCCATTTTTCAATGGGACCTCTCTTGTGATCCAGATATCAAATGTGAGGAGTTTGAACGACTTGTGTTCATCCGTTCGTGAATTATAGAGGTCACGAACGGACAGACGGACGGACGGACGTAGACACCAATGTTATAAAGTAGCTTGCGCTAATTAATACGCGTCTCATTTGAGTTAGCCCTATCTCATTTCTCATGTCAGTAACAGTCACGTATAAGAAATTAAATAAATAATCCTTCCAAACCTGACATTTGAGTTTCAATATAATCTGGCTTTATTAATGACATAATAAAACTTTTGGAACTAATTCACATTAAGTTTAGTTAATTGCTGAGTAATTTTGAAAAGCTTATTTTGTATAACGGGATCATCCGCTTGAGGATTGCATTTCGTGGGTGTGTCATCCATGAAAAACACTCCATTAATTTCTTCATAGTCAGGAGAAAAACCAAGACTTAAAACTCTTGGCACAGTATCATCTATTTTCTGTAAAAAATGTGTGAAACAATCAAATGTTAACTTTGTTTAAGAAGAACAAACTTCCTTATCAGTGGATTTTCAATACTTACAGAGAACAAATTTCTTAGAAGTTTTATAGCTGGAGCTGCAATCACTAAAGACTTTACCCATATGGCACTCGGAGTTATTCCGGGGTGGAGAGAATAAGCACGAACATTATATCCCTCGTTGTCCAGCATTTTGCCCAGAAATTTCGTGTATGTCACAACGCAAAGTTTGGAATCGAAATAAACTTTGCTATTAATGTAGTTATTCCTAAGTTGATAATCAAACAAAATTTACAAGAAACACATTTGAAAATTTGAAAAAAGGGAAAACGATTTATTGTTGCCTAATACTTTGATTGAAGATCTTGAAAGTCCAAATCCCCTCCATACTGAGCCACAGAAGCCATGTTAATAATTCGCGAATTCCTTCCAAGCGTTTTTCCAGTTTCGTCCATTCGTTTTAGCAAAAGGTTTGTCAGCAGAAAATGGCTAAGGTAATTAACTTGGAATGTCTCCATGTGTCCATCTTCTGTGACAGTTTTATTCACAAATCCCACACCAGCTATAAAGATTAATATTCCGGGCAATATCAATAATCGCACTACTCTACGAAGAATGATGATGATGAAAGGGGGGTAGGGTTAAAGCAGCACACAACACAAAGTCTCACAAGCAAGTTCGCACTACAATTATATTATATAAATTACGTAGCATCTATTCGTTTTTTAGGTACTGTGACACTGTGACCTCTGTGTTGCGAATCGTCGTTGGCACAGCTGTATCGAATTAATTGTATTTTAATTGTTTCTAAATGTTTATTTGCTAAAGCAGGGAAAATAGCTCCTTTAAGTGTTAGGAACGTGAATTGACCAATTATAAAGCTGTATAGAATTATTCCATCTTTTGCGTCAGGCCACAAACCTATATTGAAGAGCAAATTAATTTTTGGATGGTTGTTCACTGTATGTTCCGCAAATTTTCTCACAGATTCAAACGAAGTTAAGTCGAGGAACTGAACAGAAGTGGTGCCGGAGAGAATTCCAGAATCTCTTATTTGTTTTACAGCTTGAATCCCCATTTCAACGTATCGCACAGCTTCATTATTTTCATGTAATTCATTTTCATGTAAAATAATGTAATAACATGATTAATTAGCATGATAATATTATTTTTTAGGATTTTTAAATCTCACAATGTTGAAAAGTGGGTAATATATACCTAGAATGACATGGAAGTCATGGCTCAACAGTCGTTTTACAGTCTCAAACCCATAGCCTCGATTAGCTCCTGTGACTATTGCAACATCACCTGGTCGTTTCTTCCAATCTGTGAAGAAAAAGCAGAAAAAATAAAAATATCATTATAGTTAAGTAAAACTTCATGCCCAAGCAATACCTATTTTTCACGCTAAAAATTGGTGCATTCATGAAAAGCACAGAAAGTGATAACCTACAGATATTATACAGATATGTAAAATATTAAAAGTTGACAAATTTTGGACGGCGTCCGAATGTGTCACATTAATTTCTGTGACATATAATGTGCTACTGCTACTCAAGGGCGTATTTGGATTTGGAAATTTTAGGTTTGGAGGTGGAAGGGGTCAGAGGTAAAAAGTGACAAAATTTGAGGCCTGTCCAAATTTTTCTGAATCTGGAGGAGGGGGCTCAAGCCCTGTGATCCCATACGTAGATACGCACCTGCGTGCTAATAACTATATAATTACTTTATAACAAGGAAACTGGAGTAAATCTTTCTAATAAGGAAAAATGTCAATTGATAATACAAAATGAATAAAATCTATCGTTGCTCACCTGCAGTGTTAACTTTTTTAGCTGTGATGAAATATTCAAGAAGTAAATATTTGATAGGAATATACCATTTGATAAAAATATATTTGAATCTAACCCACAAAGGAACAACCATGTTATTCCACGCTGAATTTTCGTTCATTTTTTCTGAACTATTTATATAGCTAGAAAATATTTCAAAATTTATTAACACCACTAAAAATGTAAATGGAGAATTTTCTGGAACGTTTTATTATTCCCTTGGTTGAATAGAACTGAAGTTTCTACAATGAGATGAACTTGCTTCATTCTCATCCAACAATGCTATGACTATGAGTGAGGATTTACTTGGATACATATTTTGCCATGTAAAATTGTAACAATTATACAATTTCTACGCAAAATCCCATGAGAATCTTGGTTAGTTTCCTTAACCCTTTCAGTGTATTTTAAAAGCTATGAATGCGTCAGAGTCAGAGATGTAGGTAATGACTAATGAGTTATTCCCATTGCTGCTGCTTCCATACGCTGCTGGAAAAAACTTTTCTTATCGGTATCCTATAACAATTTAATGAATCTAAATCTAAACCATTTCCTGATTTATGCGTCATAAAATCCATTGGCAAAAATTTATCAGCTGTGTTTGTGACAATTTTTTCCCCTTATTATTTTTGACCGGGTGTTTTAACAAAGTTAACCGGTATCCTGGATAGCAGGATAGCGAGGTATTGCCACCAGCGCTTCCATATAATATGATAATTGTGCAAGGTTATTTTCTATGAATTCTAGAATACCTCCAATATATAACATTTATTTGTTCCTTCATTCTACAATTAGGCAATACAATTATTACGATAGCGCCTAAGCGCTGAGAAATTTTTTCATTTCACTCCCACGATTCTAATTGTTCGTATGATTGTGCATATGTGTGCATTTATTTTGGTTTACCATATTGGTTTAATATTTAAAAATTGCATGCATTAATAAAAATCCCAAATAATACTTATTAGACTTATTTTGTCTTTTCTTACGTGCTTGCAGATAAAAAGTATTTAAATTATATTTTACGTAAACTTGCTTTGTAGGTAAAAATGATTTAAAATCAGTTTCTAAATGCTAAACTACGTGTATATATATATATATATGTTAGTAAGTCAGATGTTTAATATGGTACTACAACTTTAAGTTGGCTGTATAATAACTGTAGTAATTGCATAAAAGTGTTATCATTAGCCATGTATCATTGCAAGGCAACCTTTCTCTCACTAAACTTAACCTTCGCAATATTACTCCGAGCTAACTATATTGATACTCGTCTTTACTTTTTTTAACCTCAACCCAATTAAAATAATAATTGCATGAATTGCATGATCGATGGGAATGAACAAAGACTTTGCCGCTTATTTCAATTTTTCTCTGCGTCACGCCCTATTAAAATAAAGTTAAGTAATAGACTATCCCAAAAATTTCCCTCTGAAAATCACATTTTTCTAAAAAATTAAATAATTCCCAATTGTTTTATATTTATTCGTACTGTGTTATTTGTATATATTGAGCTTATTATTTATTTTTCTGAAAAAATACTATACGTTACAGAAGGAGCATTATAAGATATAGATATAAATTTATTAGTAAATTAGCACAACTTGTAGTTTGTGTGTAAAAATAAAAAGAAGCGCAGAAAATATTAATTATTATAACTAATAAAATAACATGAAAATGAATATTCACTGATGTGGGTGGGGTAAAGTATGTAGAATGTAATAATGTGTTGGGTGAGCGGGATTAGTATCAGCGATTTGGATATATTGTTCAGCAGGAGTTATAAAGTGATGATGAGGTCCTAAAACAATCTCATTGGTCGTCGTAGTCACAGCGCCATCAAAAACATGCATCTGCGGATGCTGTTGACCTCGGAGGTGTTGTTCTTCTACAATATCCTCTGTCCGAAGGCTTTCACTCGAAGATTCCATGTGGAGGACACTGCCAGCCACACCTTCCGAACAAGAACCTTCACCGTTCAAATTTTCGTCCACCACTCTTTTTTCATTACTATTACTTTCCTCTTCTTCCCATTGTGCATCTTCGTCGTAATTTTCATCATTATCATTGTCAATATCGGTAATATTTTTGTTTTTTGCAGGTCGACGCTTTTTGACACTATGAAGAGGTTTTTTCTCACGCTTTTTAACTTTTACAAATTTTAATTTGTCTTCCGCTTCTTTTTTCAGTGCAGTTTGAATTTCAGCTGGAGCATTGGGATCTTTTTCCAATCGTTTTAACTGTCTTTGCAGTTTTCTTTCAATTCTTGCCTTGATGTAACTTGGAGCATTGTAATTTCTTTTCCTCGTCGGAGTGGGTCTCAGCCATTTGGGTTTGATATGATAGCCTTTCTCCATGTGTTCTTCGTACTCGGACATTTTTGTGAAGCCTCTTTGACAAAGTTGACACGTTGCCGCTGCATTTTTCCCGTGTTGAGTAATTGTGTGTTTGAGTAAAGTTTTTTGAGTCTTAAAACGGGCTCCACATTCTGTGCAAAGAAATGGTCGCTCTTCTGTATGCAATTTGCGGTGAGCATATAATATTTGACGATTTTTTAATACTTTTTCACATATTTCACATTTCTGAGGCTCGTCTTTTGAATCATGCACCCACTTTCTGTGAAATCTTAATCTTTTTGGAGTTGCATAGGTTTTTCCGCACTGTTCACAGATGCAAGGATTTCCCATCATGTGTTGTGAAGCCATGTGCTCTTGTAAATTTCTGGAGGTTCCATAGCTTTTGCTGCAGTGAGTGCAATTAAAATTGTTTTTTCTTATTCCTAAATGAGCTTGTTCATGATAAGTACGAAGAGATTCTGTAATAAAGCCTTTTCCACAAAATTTGCATAACAAAGGCTTTTCTTCCAAGTGAACAACTCGGTGGTGGTTTTCTTTTGCTTGAGGTGTACTAAAAGACTTTTTGCACAATTCACAAAACACTCTGTCCAGTTCATTAGGATGCGACACTTCCCATCTAACGTATTTACTTTGTCTACTACGAGCTGGCAAGCCTTTCGCAATTCGGTTCGCTTCTTTTCTCTTTTCTGCAAATTTCAAATAATAAACGGGTTAATTTAATGGAGGCATTATATTCCATGGTTAGTATTACACCTAATAATTTAGGGAGTAATATTAAACCAAAGCATAAACATAATTTTAATAATTTTAACAAGAAATGATTAATGTTTAAACTGTAAATTATAAAATATTCTTACGTTTTTCACGGCGAAATTCTATTGTATTTTCGTGAAAGTATTTTATATGTTGGTTTAGTCTTTCTTTCAAGGGGAATCTTCTCTTACATGTTTTACACTCGAAAGGGCGTTCATTTTTATGAATAGCAACTTCATGGGAAAGCAATTTGTATCTGTCCGTTAAAATCTTTCCACAGTATTTACAAGGATATTCTCTTTTAGGCTTCTCATTATTCTCTCTGTGTTTTCTCCGATGATCAAAATAAACTTTAATGTTTGTGAAAACTTGGTTACAAACTGAACATGTCTTTCTAACTCGGGTTTGCTGTTTTTCTCTAAAACGTTGTATGCTTCCTATTTTGTTTGGGACGGTTAATTCTGTTTCTCTGTTCACTCGGATGATTTTTCCTCGTAATTGTCTACCTGAAATGAAAAGATTCAGAACATGATGTTATGAAAATTCCAAATACATATACATTTAATTTTTTCATCCAAAAATCATGGTTTTCGAAAATGCACTTACCTTTGCCAATGTCCAGTGTCTCTGGGTTGCCAGGTACGTATTTAGTAAGGAATATTTTCAATATTTTTGGTAACAACCATTCGCCATTTATAAACTGGGGCTTGCCATCTGTAAATTTTTCTTCAATGTGATTCTTTTTAAGATTTTCTGTGGACGTAAGTGACTCATTTTCTGAGTAATATTCATTATCACTAGGCGTGGTCATGTAATTTTCATTATCGTCGTTTTCATTTTTAACTTTGGTTTCACACGAAGGTTCCGGTTCTACTGTTCCACGAAGTAATCTATTTGACGTTTTCTTACTGTCTTTTGAATTAAGTTCACTTTGGTTCTTTGTTGGTGAGTTTTGTTTTGATGAAATAGTTGGTTTTTCTACTTGAGTTGTTTTGGGTGGCCAGAGCATACAATTTTGAAAAAGCTCTCGGAAATACGACCCAGCTGCTGATCTTCCCATAAATTCTCTGTAATTTCTGTATAATTCAGAAATGTTGTCTACACAGCTAAAACACATTGAAAGACTTTCGGTTGGCGATATTTGTTTTTCATTCATGCTGAGTAATCCTTCAAAAACAACAACGGCAGCTTCCACAATTCCAATATCTTTTTCGTCACATTTTTGTCGGTCGAACCATTTGAATTTGTCTGACTTCGTAATTCTGTTGTTGTATTGGACAGTGCAATTACTGCAATAATTCTCTTTGTTTTGAAGAATGCGCTTGCCATCGTCTTTCTCAATCATTTTCAAATTCATCTTTTGTGTGCAGCTTTAAAAATTTAACTACGAAGGAAATTTATTTCTCTGCTTGCTTCCGGTTTTCCAGTTTTCTACAATGTACATCTGTTGTCCGTGTCTGAGTTTTGGGGTGAGGAACCTTAATGTTGGTAAAATTAAAACGACTTGTCAATAAATATTAATACTTAAAATAATTATTATTTATATTCCTGTTATTTGAAAAAGCGTAAGAGTCTAGAAGTGTAATGTTTTAATATTTTTAATTACCTTTTCTTCTTCTCTTCATTCGTTCTTGTTTTTTGTTGCTTGCGGGAAATGGGGACGATTATGCCTCATGCTAGCCAGTTCACCAAATTTTCCAGCTTTTAATCGACTTCATTAATTGCTACTGTAATTGTAATGTAATCAGAATCAGAAATGGAAAATATAGGCTCAAAAAATATTGCAAAATATGAATTCAATTTATTAGACTGACACTGGTAACCCATTTTAGGAAAGTTTTATTCCTCCCGCACTGAAGAACTCTCCTTCACAGTTTCCACTCGATTTCCTTCTCTGGGAAGACGAGAGAGTTTCTCTCTCAACCCCTACAACAGCAAACAGCTACAGCTTAAAGAACCGACACTTTTTGTTTATGAATCAATCCTATGATTTTTTCTGATGTTTTATTGTTGGATTGCTTACCACTAGTAATTACTTAACCACTGAACTAAATTAATTAATTTGTAATGGTAAATACATAAAAGCATTATAGTTATAGAGTTACAGTTAGAGTATGGTTAGTATGACATGTTGCTGTCGAAAAATGCATGCTACAAAAATTAGGTCTTTCTTTTGAAATATCAATCTCAGACAGTGAATATTTCCGTTACAAACATTTCCGTTTGCTATTTATTTCTAAGTTTTCCTTATAGTTAGAAATTACATAATGAAGAAAGAAGTTTATTGTTTTCCAAACACAGTTGTTTTTATTACTGATTCTTTAACAAGGTACGAATGTATTCAATGACATGAATTGCTGACTTAAAAAATAAACTGCATTTTACCATCGATATTCACTTATTCCATATTTTGCCATTCGGTGCCTTATGGCATCTTATGACTTGGAATGGTTAATTTCCTGACTCACCCGTCGATTCTGACGGAGCTGAAGGAGAACGTATTAACTGTGATTTTCTAACATCCTTCGTATCGTTTAAATCCATGTTATCTGTACTGCCGAAATTATCTGGTAGAAAACTTGGCCTTCTGTGTTCAAATCCTTTTTCTACCTATAAATTCAATTATTCAAATATATTTTTTAAATTATGTACGTAACACTTGCATTGAAATAATAGCTCTCATTATAGTAGTGACTTAAGATCATAAAATTATTTAATTATTACTACTGTAGGAATTGAGATTGCCTAAAACATATACAAAAAATACCTTTGTAATCCTTTGTTTTAGCTTTTGTTGTGCACTCGTATACTCTGCCATTAAACGAGCTAATCGTGTCGTCAATACATCCACATTAGACTCTAAAAAGTGAAGACTTTGATTATTTTTCTTTTAAAGTTTTTTAAATATCTTTTTCTACACTCTAATACGATTTCATGGTGTAACTAAATTATTAATTAGATATTCCAGTAAATGAATTATGCTATGTTCGATGTTGACAACATTACACACGTACCTAGTTTTTCAATTTTGTCGGATACTGTCATTTGGGCTTTAACCTCTTTTTCCAGTGCTTCTTCGTCGATCAAACCGTCCTTCTGCAACAACTGCTTCCCCTTCTCCAATAATTTCTCACGGGCTTCTGGATACTCCTAGAAAATTATTCCCAATTATCAAAAGGATTTTAGTTTCTGAAGAGATACTTTGAAAAAGTTACACTAATTAACACGGTAATAGAATAAAATGAGATTTACATAAAGATATTCAAAAAATAACAAGTTAGTTAAAAACTACCTGTAGTGCATCCCACAGGTCGTCCTTTGACAAACAAAAGAGATCTGAATAACCTACACTCCTCACATTAGCCGTCCTTCGATTCCCAGTTTTATTTCCAGCAATGTTTAAAAGACTGACCTGAAAATTAAAATTGTAATTTAATGTTATTCCAAACAATACTGTAGTAAATATTCTATCTCGCCTAATGCGGAAATTATTGATGTCAGTATTAAATAAATTCATAAGTAATTCACTTTTGATTAGGGTTTAATAATTATTTTTTTGGCCTCAGCTCTCACCTCACCGAAAACACAGCCACCTCCCAAAGTAACAAAAATTGTTTTGCCGTCATCTCCCACCACACTGACCTTTCCCCGTTTGATAATATACATTTCTCGTCCAACGTCTCCCTTTCTGCAAATGTAGTCTCCCGGAGAGAAAACCTTTTACAGGTTAATATAATAATTAGCACAATAATTTTCCCCCTTCGTAGAATTCTTATCCATTTATATATGCATTTAATTATTTCATAACTTTTTATTGTAATAAAAAATGAAAATTCAGCAAAAAATTACTTGAAGTTGTAACTTGAGAACGAGTTCAGCCAAAAGTCCGGGTTCACAATCCTGAAAGATTGCAACTTGCTTCAAAGTGTCTAAATGAACATGAATTGCTATTTCTGTCTTCAATTTGTCAGGAAGAGCCCCTAATACCTATAAGAAAGAAACATATTACACGTAGTTATCATTATTCGCAAGCATAACCGATTTTTGATTTATCCCACAATTGAAGTAATATTATTGTATGAGTTTTACTTACTCTGTTTTCATCAAGAGACTGTTTATTTGTCCAAAGATAGTCGAACCATTTTATGACTCGTTTTTCCAAATCTTTTGACACTTTTCTAAATTCCATGTATTGTTTAATGGAATCCATCCTGTCTTGAAATTCTGCTCTGGCTGCATTCATGTGGGTAATCATGCTACCGATATTTCCTACAATGGTTGCAAATATTAATACACCGACGAGGAAATCCACGACGACAAAAACATATTCGATCTCATTCACGGGAGGTGGAGTCTCTCCAATCGTTGTCAGCGTTAAAGTAGACCAGTAAAAGCTATTTCAACAAATAAACATTCAAATTACCCGAATTAAACTTAAAATTTGAAATACTTAAATAATTTATAATAAGACACTTGTAAAAAATTCATTGAATTACTTAACGTGTAAAATTCTTTAGCAATAAAAAAATGTTTTTAGGAAAGTGATAGGAAAAAACGGAGGATTGATACTGATTGAAAAACCTGTAGATATACTGATGTGTTAGCGTTGTAGTGAGGGAGGCATTGGTTGCATTTGATGTTGAAGTGGTTTTATTATTGTAGACCCATGGATCTGAGCCGAATCCGATGAAGTAGCTGAGACTGAAATAGAAGCATCCGTTCCAATGGATAATGATGAGAATGTACAGGATGACTCGCCCTATCCGGAAAGCATTAGGGAAATTGGTTCTGGATTCCGTTTTCTGAAAAAATTCATTCAACCGATAGAATCTAAAAAGACGATTAAGTCGAACGATGACTGGACACGGAACTTGGTCCTTGCACTGAGAAGGAAAGGCGAAATATGCCACGTCCGAAGGGAATAAGCTCAACACATCCACGATAAAAAATGTCGACTTGAAATAATTCAAACGCAGTTTACTTAAGTCTTTCACCATCATTCCCTCCTCCAGGTAACCTACTCAAACAAAATAACATCGTCAACCATTTACTATTGCAGTTCCACATTATGCTCAGTTACTTCCATGCAATAAATCTTTAGTTAATTCCGATTTAGAATGTATAAGAGATATACTAATGCTAACTGAATCTTATTGACAAAAAATTATTCCCGAAATAAAAGCGAAGTAGAATTAATTGCCATTATTATGTTAATTGATGTCAAATCCTGACACGCAGAGTAATAATAATGCTACTTACAGGTAATAAATTCAAGTTTTCGGGTGACATAATTAATTTCTGAACTACTACTACAACTGTAATTACGAAAAACCCTATAATAATTTTCACCAATTGACTTCTCAATTCTCAATACCCTCAATCCAGCATATTTTTCTTATTCGGATATCTCTCTCCTGGAAATTATAAATGAACTAATCAATAGCTGCAATCGAAGTTTTAACTTCTTTCATGCATTTCTTTCATCCATGCAAAAGTAAAATAAATTGTACTCGAAAGTTTCATGCCTGCAGTTAGTCTGATTGTTAAAACATTACTACCAAATGACGTGTATTGGTAAATGATACGTACATGCCATAACTCTATCTTCCAACGAGAAAAAAAATTGTTTAAATAAGATCATTATTAAAATTGAATATCGTATAGTACCTACTGTGAGCCAACTTTGAATTTATTTTGTCCTGATCATTACCTTAATTGGTTTTAACAATAATGGTAATAGTACTCTAACAATATTATTGTCATTATTTAGGATGCGTTCCGATTTGTAATGTTTTAGGAGTAAGTCTTTCTTTCTCGAGGAAAAGTAACTTTACAAACAAACGATGTTACATCACAGAAAGCTACCGGTGTAGATTTCAGAATATATAATAGGTAATTAAGGTTAATAAACTGTGTGTAACAGATTATTTATATGTAATGCAAGGATATAAAGAGTATAGAGTATTGTACACGTATGGAATTACCTTGATGAGCATGAATTACAGAGTCCATAACATAAATGAAGTCGGCTCCGTAGTCAAAAACATACCACATAATTGGGAGTGAGTTCTCAAGTTCCCAGAAAGTCGCTCGACCCACAATAAAGATGAGATTGTACAGCACGGCTATAGAGACGACGGAAAGCCACTGTGACAATCAATAAACCAGCAACACAAACGCTCAATTTTACCTTGAAAGAATATTGCCTTATTTCGACTAATGGCTAATAATGCGATCTCTGAACTCAATACTTTTCCACGTGACCCCATTTCCCATCTCCTGCTCTTATATCTCTCCTATACTTTATATGAACAATAAACCCATATAATTAAATATCACGTTTATATTTTAAATTAGCACCCAATAATGTGCAGGTTTGGAAGAGTCAAAGACAAGTCTTGATTTTAGGGCTTCTTTCCGTTTAATCCATGGGTTAATTTTCTCTGGACGACTTTCAGAGCGTTGACTTTGACTGTCCCCTTCACTTACACTCCCTGCAGCAGCCGCGTTCCAACCGGGAACAAATTTCTCCAGAAAAGAATCCGGCCTTTCAGGCTCTTTTGGACCCGTTTTATTATTCGCCCATTGCCGAATATTCTACAAAATAATGCAACAATTTAAACCACTTCAATTGTTTTAAATACACATAAGAAATAAAAAATAGAAATGAAGCAAGAATTTGAAGAACGGAAAATAATCCGGGATATTTACCTGGAAAATATGAACCATTCTTCTAAGTTTGGGAATTGAAAGGTCGCTGATGTGGTTTTTCCCATCTTCCTGAGAATTACTATTTTCTTCATGGCTGTCTGAATTATCTAATTGAATGATTTCAGAACAAAGATCTTCTTGGAGTGACGGGTGAGAGCTATTTGTAAAGGAACTGGGTCTGTCCTGACTTACGGTTAATTCACTTTGACCATTATTGTCAGAATTCACTTTTGTTATTTCTTCAGACTGTAATGCTACTCGACGACATGGCGGGGGTTCAGTTAAAAATATTCTTGGAGTTGCAGCTGCTAAAATTACGGAAGAGGAAACTGTAGAAGCATTTAATTGTTGTCCAACATTGTCACTGCTGGCTCTTCGTTTATCCTGTTGATGTTTCGCCAGAGTTGATTCGTCAAATGACAACCGTGGACGACTTCGAGGTGACAAACTGATTTTCAAATTATCGGACAAGTTTGTGGGAGACAAAGTCAGAATCGGTGTCAGTGGTGCAGGAGGGGGAGGAACTTGCAATGACTCTCGTCTAGAAGAAGATCCAGAAGATTCCAGTCCATCCTCTTGCATTATGAAATACAATAAAGGCAGGCAGCAACGCTCTTTTTCCACAGTACAAAAATATTCAGATCAGTCGGTATTTCTAAAATGCACTGTTCCACGGATTTTCAAACAGGTCGGTTGTAAGAAACATGTTAATAATTCTCAAAATCGAAATTAATAGTGGCAACCATTCATATTGAAGGTTCACTATTAAAATATGGAGAATCTCATACAAAATTTAATCACTGCTGAAATCAGAAAACAAGTTAAGAAAAACTACTGTGAGGGTAGTTCTTCCGAATTCTTCTGAAACCTAAGAACAATCGAAGAAACTGCAGTCTGGGAATTTTTATTAAAATGAATTTATAATGAAAAGAATTAGATTGTACAATTAGTTGTGCTTTATCCATACAATATTTCTTTAATTAAATCTAAATTATTGGAAGACGAAGAGCCTTTTAACCCAAAATTCTGTGTCTACTTGGTCAAATGAACGGGTGAGGTAACATGAGAAGAGTTGCGTAATTCTGTTCTGTGTGTGCAACGCGAAGAGTTGTTTCTTATTTTAGGAGTTTGGATTGACTGACTAATGGCATAGGAAAGAGTTTTGTCGTCACGCCACGCACATGACTCTATTCTATTTGATCCGAAATGTTCTTTAGTAATACTACAAATGAATTCCAATAATTGCAAATTGCATGCACTTTGACTCAGAATGCTCTTCTGTTGTATAAATTTATAGCTCGTCTTCTCCCGGCTCTCCCTCCACCAAAATTGTCCTTTCGTCCTCCTTCCTCTTCTCTCCCACAGAACTCTCACAGTCTTTTCTCCGACAAATCACGTAAAACTTCTTGACTCTCCTGTGTCCTGTATATTATTGACTCCATGTATTTCTCTCCTGACGCTTTCTGACATGCACGACTCTCACAATTACAATGCATCCATCAACGAGTCTTTCTTTTTCCTGTCTCCTGTGTGCGATCTCCTGTAACACTACCGGCGATTTTGCAGAATACACTGAAATTATATATACGACAATAATATGTTTTATACCATTGGAATACTTATTATAACAATATTACTGGTACTACAGTACTTACTGGATTACCTATATTATATAATGTAATTTGGCAAGCAGACACGTAATATGTTTCTAGTTGTAAGTTGCAAGTTACAGTTAATTGATCTTCCTATAAAATATGAAGAACAAAGTATACACTAACTAGTAAAAACTAGTAGGAAGCACGTGACGTTGTAATAATAGCGGATGAAGTGCTTTGAAGTAATGCATGATATTGCAAATACCTTCATATACAAGCATTTTATGGATTTGGTTATTTTATTATAAAGATTCAAGAGGTAGAATAAATATATCGAAAGCAACATTCTTCTATGGTTTCTCTTTCTTATCCTAATCGGAACTGCCGAGTTGTTTTCTTTTCTTCCGTAATATTACGTTCAAAATGAATTATTCATGGATATGGCTATGATTTGGTTTTGGGTACATGAGAATCCGCACCTAGATTCAGTGATTGCTCGTGTTACAGGTGGAGTCGTTGATAATCTGTGTCAGCGTACATATTATACAGAATTACTAACTAGTGATTTACAAATATCTTTATAAACGTTATGAAAATTCCAAATGATCGATTCTTTTCTTTCTAATGAACATTTCAAGCATTGAATAAAAATCATTATAGGTATCTGTACTATGGTCAGTTTGACTAGTTTCCCGACAAATAAACTTAGGCCTGTTAAAAACCCACAAACGTTAAACATCCTATAGGATTTGCGCATTTTGATAATACTTACTTGAAGCGAAACTTTTTATCGTGCAGTAATTCTAATTAAATGCACACAAGATTTGTTGACAATATGTAAACTTCTACAAAAAGCCTAAAAAGCCTAAGAAAGAAGAAACTAGTCAGAGTGCGATGAGTTTTATTTGTAGCCCTGTATTCTCTAAATATTACTCGAAAGGCAAGTGGATTGGCATACACAATGTCTATGGGGAATATGATTGCTGATTTTCATTGATGCAAAAGTTCGGCGATTACATGTTAAAATGTTACATGCTGGATATCAGGATAACTATTCTCCATTGAAATATGACATAGAAGTAAAATAGCACGAATGAAAGAACAAGAGAATAATAAAATAAAACGTTAATGGGAATTCTGAGGCAAGCATCACGTTCCAGAATCAGCCAGAGAGAAATGCAATTATGTAATCTCTTTACCTGCACATTAAATGCACAGTATTGCTTGGTAGAATCCATACAATACTTTCATTAAAGAAACTGTGGGAAATTATCAAATATTATTCCTACTTGAGCACCTATCTATAATTATACAATACAAAGGAAATGAAATGTAGGACTCGATATGAGTCAACATTTCTTGCCTCCAGATAACAAAATTGAAATGCTAATCTCATTATTATACTCAATCAAGGGCGTATCTAAAAATTTGTAATGTAGGGGGTTCTAGTTGTCTGGGAGTGTTCCTAAGCAAAAAAATGACAAAATTTGCAATCTTCGGCCGCAAATGCCGCAAATGCCTTTTTAATTTACATTCATTAAATGATGACTGGTTTTACATTGTTCGCTTTTTCTCACCACAATCAAAAAATTTCTCTGAATCTTTTTAGAGTCAACTTTCAACATTCTGATTCATTCTTTTTTCGCCTGCCCGGTTGCACTACTACATTCTCTTAGAGACTCATTTAATATTAATGAATAGCAATATATAGCAATGACTCAATGGTTAACCATACTTTGCCGCAGTTAGAATGATTTTAGTGAAGTGAATAGTTTTGACTTTTCATTGATGTGAATTCTGTTTAACGCTTTTAGTTTTTGTCGGAAATGTTTATTTTAGTGCGATAAATGTTGAGCACTTGCATCAATCATAAATCGATGAATTTTAAGTGCATAATTTGTGGGCGAAGTTAAACTCTCACATGAAACGCTGACATCACATGCAAAGAAAAAATATTATCATGATTTCCGCTATTGACTTAAGTTTGGTCATCTTGCACTTCCAGGAGACTCCCGTTGTCGTTGTTTTCATTCATCATCATCACTGTCTTCGCCGTAATGGGTATTTTATAAATACCGTCTGCAGATTAATGACATTAATTGCACTGTAAGTATAAGGTGCAGCGTGACTTTATAAAAAAGTCAGTTTACTTTTCAGAGTGGACTTCCTTCCAAAATAAGGAAATTGACCCAAATGTCGTATCGTTACTAAAATTACTGTATAGAAAAATATAAAACGCTCCGCCCACAGTTTTGGAAATTAAATTAATTAATATAGGCGAATAAAAAGTAGATAATTGCCTATTCCAATTATAATTGTACGTATAGCTACTTGATACACGGCGGACCCAGATAAAAAATTCAAAAAGGCAAAATACCAATTTAAAAATTGGAATTCGTTAACTTCCTATTGTGTCTGTGTACAGAGATAGACAATTTGGTTTTATTTTTGTTACTTAATTGTCATACGTTTTGTTTATATACACAGTGCCTGGGAAATTGAAAAGGTTACTTTGTCAAGAATGTTTATTAAGGTTCGTCAGTTTAGGGTAAAGAGTTTTCTTTGTTTTTTCATCATTGCAGTTGTTTCAAAGTAACAATTTCGTATCTTGCGAAATGGAGACATCTAATAGTTTTTTCGTAGTAAATACGCTACGCTTTTTAATTGAACAAAATACTACGGTAAAATTTGTGAATTTTTTATCGGGTGACGTAAATTTTCCAGGAGAATTCCAAATTCAAGAGTCTCCAGATATAATACATAATTACTACTGCAATCCGACATTGGAAGAAAACCTTGTTAATAAATCAAGCGACAAGGACTCAGCTAGGGATTTTCCGGTTCCACCTCCCGCTTTACATTTCATGTACAGCTCTGTTACAATAATAATAAACCTTTCTGAAAACATTCAGAACAAAATTCGTCTTCTACAAAATATTCCCTTTGTAGGAAATGGCAGAGAAGATAAATTTATTTTTGTAAGCTCAGACGAGAAAAAATTACAAAGATTTTTAAAAGAGCCGAATGTACAATATTTGAAATCAAAATTCGGCATTGTTGCTACCGATAATTCAAGGAAACTGGTTGGTCATCGTGAAAATGAGTTTCTGAATTTTAAACTGAATATGATTCGGCAACAGCATTTGATAGTATCTGGAATGCAATTTTCCCCATATACATTTTCAAGGATCGATCCTAAAACAGGCGTTGAAAAATTTGGAGGGTGCAATTACAACCTTGTTTACCATTCTTCCCTTCGTTTGAATTACACGTTTGACTTTTCTACTCCAAAAGGAAAAGTGACTGGAGTAAAATTGGCAAATGGTTCCTGGACAGGGATGTACGGCGATGTTGACGAAAAACGATCGCACGTTGCAATAATTACTGGCCGAACATTTCAGAGAAATGCCAGGGTCGATTTTACTCGAGTATTTGGACTTGCCCAGTTAATGTTCACTACTTCGAATCCAAAAGCGAGTGTTACTTACAAGTCAATCGTTCGTCCTTTACAACCAACAGTGTGGATAGGCATCTTTGTGTCTCTAATAACAGTCATTCCTGTATTTTACTTCCTCTCTTGGAAAAAATCTCTTTTCCCATCCCTGCAAAACTCAATTATGATTCCATACGCTCTTGGATTAGAGCAAGGTGTCAATATTCCAAAAGAAAGTCAATTAATGGCGTTTCTTTGGATGGTTTTCATGATGGTCATTGGTACAGGCTACAAATGCAATTTAGCATCTTTTCTTACTTTCCCCGAAATGGAGCAAAAACCCAAAAGCTTTCCGGAATTATACAATTTCAACGACTTTGACATACATTTAGACGTTACCGGCGTTATTGGTCTCGTCTATTTCAGAACGAGCGATTCTCCAATGATAGCAAATTTTAGAAAACGATTAATTTTGGAGAAAGTGTCTTCTCACTGTGTCGTGTAATCATTTTTAAAGCCGAAAGCTGTTTGTATAGGATGGGATGCTACATTGTTGCAGTTCATCGCTCAGAATTTGACATTGGTCCCAGGATTCAAGACAATGTATTTAAGTCAAGGTGCAGTTATGTTTGGCTGGTTGAGCATGGGAATGCAGAAAAATTCAAAGTTCACAGACGCTTTAAGTTACATCGTCGGAAGTTATTACGAAGCTGGAATGATAATCAAATGGTTGGATGACATTTACAGGGATTTCCAGAAAATTGGTACTCAGTATTTGAAAACACAGAAACACACAGCTACTTACAAAACGCTGGAAGAATTGCACCGTCAGAGTGATGGTGAACCTAAACCATTTCAAGTTGAAAATTTAGTTATTGTGTTTTTTATTCTCTTCGTAGGCTGCTTATTATCCATAATCACATTCATACATGAAATAACACAAGGCTTCTTCAAATTTCAGAATCTTTGTCCATTTAAAACTTTCCGGAAGAAAAATTAAATTAAAAATAAATGTCCATAATATACATGTACCTATGTTAGATTATCTAATTTAGATTTAGAATCGTTAGATAATAAATAGACGATAATATGTTATAGAATTTCTGAGGGTGAATTGAGACTCTGTGAATGCAAAAGAGCGTTCTGTTTGTGTAGTGTAAAAAAGTAAAATACAAACACTTGTGGGAAACTTAAGTTGTGTGCGATTTTTGTGTTCCTGTAATCGACAGCTGGATAAGAAAATTGAATTGCGGATTTACGACGATTGACTCTCCGTTGTCCGTTGGCCTTTTTTCATCTCCTGTAAATTGAATAACATTTATTTTTTATTTTTAAAAGTTTATACACCATGTTCCAAAATTTTATTGGCTGAGAATAAAACTTTGACGCTACTTTAAACATTCTCTCGGTTATTGTCTGTCATCTGTGTGGTTGACTGAGACCGTTGTAATTTTTAGGCATCAGGTACATGGCCCAAATAAAAAATTATGGCGCATTTCATATTTATTTTTAACAATTTAACATCTATTTTGTAAGTAAATTCATTACAAAGCTTCTTTCATTTGACAACATAATAACTAATAATTATAAACTGTTGACGTGTTGATTGCAGCAGATAAGAACAGAAGAAGTCAAAAGTGAAAGCGTTACTGTCAAAAGTGAACATTTGTGATTGTTGTGTTAAAATTGAAGATGAACCACGTCGGCACATCCCAATTTCAGCTGATGACGACACCAGGCGTGTCTCTGCAAAACCAGGCACTTCAATTTCAACACCAACAGCAGCTCCAATTTAATCCTCAGCAACAACAACAATTCCAACCTAACCAACAAGGAATGATACCCGGCCAGCAAAATTCTGTCCAAATTCCTGACTCGTCCACGTCGTTAGTGTTTCAAGCACGATCTTACTTTAATTCCAGTGTAAGTTATTTCGATTTTCTCTGATAGATACACGGTTAATGCACACTACATAGTTATTTTTTTTAATGGTAAGTTAGATTACAGAGGGACTTTCAAGCACATTTTGTATTAATGAATAAAACGCTACTTGACTTTATAGGAGAGAAAAGCAGAAATCGAACAAGCCTCCACGGCTGGCCAACAATTCTACAAATTATATTATGACACTTTGCAAAAGCGAAGACATGTAAGAAATTTTTTTTTGTATTCTGTGCTTTCTTATTTAAAATCGCACTATTTTAATAAGAGCAGTACTTCCTACTATATTAGCAGTACTAATTTTTTGTGTTGCTTTTGTTTTTTTGCAGATTATTACCAAACTTTATTTGGATAATGCTGTGATTATTTGGAATGGTCACGGAGTCGCCAGTATGCCACAGATTCAAAAACTTTTTGAAGAACTGCCCGTAGGCACCTATAGTGTCTACAGTGTGGATTCACAACCAGTAGCAGGTTAGTTATTGTTAGAACAATTAATAACCATGCTATAATAATTATTATTTGCTGTATACCTTATTTAATTTTTTTTTAATGAGGCCAAAGACTTACTATGACGGAATCATTATTTTAATTTGCAGAAGAAACTGGGGCTGTGAAAACTATTGTTGTAACAGTTGCCGGAGTTTGGAGATTACCGGAGCAAGCCCCTTGTCCTTTTCAACAAACATTTGTGATTACAGCCCAAGAAGATAAATGGAAAATTGCTTCGGATGTGTTCAGAACTCAAGAAGTAGAAACGAGTTAATATTTATTGTTTGGCTGCGTATAATACATTACGTATACTAATAACAACTAAAAATATCATAATTACTTTTAAATTGGTTGTGTATATTTCGTGAATGTAAATGTCAACAAGTTATTGCTGTAATACGATCGCGAAATTTTTAATGTAGGTATTTTACAACGTTTAAATAAAAACTAAATAAATTCTACCATGTATATTGTAATAATGAAACTATCTCCTTGTGGTAATAATTTTAATGGGCTCATTTCTTTAAAAAACTTTCCTCATTTGTAATGTTTTGAGTATGAACTTTGTTTGTAAATTGTATTTTGAAATACTAGCGTAAAAACATAAAACACTATTTCATACTCCTATATTTAGCCATGGAACCCATGTTGCATTACTGACAAGTGTGAATTTACAGTATGTAATAAAAATGTTTTGTGTGCCTATAATAAGTGCAAGTGAACCCTTAGCATATTAGATATTAAAAACAAATTATTACGGGCAGGACTCTTGCCGTGTTGTCTATACAGGTGTATTAAACCATTGGAAATTGGAACCAATACAAAACAGTATAGCGCATAGCATAGCGCGTAGTATTAGTATTCTAATTTCTAATTCGTTTATATATATATATTAAATAGTATTATACCATTTTAGCACTTTTGAAATTTTAAGTCAACATTAATGATTCGTCCGATGCCGTATTTAAACAGATAGATAGACATAGACAGACCAACTAAAAGCATACTGTACCCCCGCTACTGAACAACAGTATAAAAAAGTACTGTGAAGGTTACTGTAAAGTCTCACGTTGAAATAGAACAGAAATGACGTCTCATATATAATATCGTGATTTCGTAATACTTTACTTTGTCTCATTGTCTCACTTTTCATACTAAACTAAAAGCCTGTTATAAACTATAGAT
>JABASD010002877.1:0-23290 GCA_019776165.1 Pogonognathellus flavescens
TTTAAACTAAAACCTGACTAGCATAAACTGTCAATATAATAAGAGATATTACAAAATCCCTTATGGGGTTACTCAGTTAATTGTCTCGGTATGTAGACATAGGCGTCGGAAGATGTTCGGGAGTGTGGTGACATTATTTTCGAGAATACATTAAATAAACCACCGACTTTTTCTGAATTTATTGTTTTATTTTACAGCAGAAAATTCTTTCCACGGAGAAATTCATCAAAAAAATGGTTATTATGCTGATGCCTATTTATAAAAACATTATTTATTGAAAATTTCTGTTGGGAAATTTTTAGCAATCTCCCCATGACCAAACTTCTGTGGGGACATTGTCCCTTTGTCCCCAAGGTTCCGACGCCTATGTATATATAGGGTTAACTAAGAAACGACCAAGATAATATAATGCTACTTACCATATACAAGGCAATATTATTTTTTTTAACTACAGATGTTTATGAAATGTACTGCATAACAGAAACCATATAATATATAGACTCACTAAATTCTACAGACAAAAGTTAATACAACGGATTGTAGCTGACAGCTACAAAATGTGACTTGGACTTTACTTGACACTATAATATTCACATCCGTACAAAACAGCAACAACATCCGTTATGTCAGTTCACTCATAAAATTGTTGTTGCAATTTTATTCAACACTTCATAAAACTTAATGTGAGCTTACTGAAAGTGAGATTGTTTTTGCTCACACACGCACAAAAAGTTCTATTCAAAGCTGAAAATCTCAAAGTTCAGCAAATTCCATTAACAGGCATCTTACATCTACATCGTCTTACTAATACAACATGTACAGGAAATTACAGAAATTTTTAAATAATACATTTATGAACATGTGTACCTCCCTAACCTTACCACATCATAGAATAAAAATACATCAAAAAATGCACTCGCAGTCCAAAATAATTACATTAATTAAATTAAACTTCCACATCATCTTCATCCACTGAACTTAAAGTAAAAAGGATTTGCCAACACTAATATTGCAAATATACATTTTTAGTTTAGAAACTCCAGACAAAACTATACAAGTTCGCGGAGATAAAAATTTATTTCTGTACTGTGTAGCACAACAGAGTTAAAAAATAATGCACAGTATTGCAGCCTTAGAATGTGGTGCTACATAATTTTACATAATACAGCAGGTATGTAATGGTCCATTTAATGTTTAAGCAATGATTTTAAAGAATTGAAAAAATTATCAGTACATATTTATTTATTTAGAGGAAATGGATTTTGAAATATGATTTGAAGTATGGTTTTTGAGATTCTAAAAAAGTTATTCATTTAAACTTAAACAATTAAAAAATTAAAACTGAAATCGGTGAATCAGCGATTCTTCTGTGAGTATGAGAATGTGAGCATATCGTGCGAAAGTCATGAAACGTCTTTAAGATCAAAAGTTTTCTCGCGATGCACTACTAGTTAAACGACTTATTTAACACATATTGTACGAGAGAGAGATTTTATTTCAAACAACCGTCAAAAAATTTCTGTGATTGCCATTTGACACCATATATAAACAATATTACAATGTACAATATAAAATATTCAAACAAATTAATAATATATAATATATATATATATATGAATAATGCAGAATATTGCAGGATCCTTTTGTCACACTCATTAGCATTTATTTTAAAAAAATCCGAAAATTTCGCATCGCAGATGAAGGTTATGGAAGTTGCACAAGACAAGACTAATTCATTGATATCAGCGACGAAATTTTTATACGTACACGGTCTTCCTTATACAACAATCGAACAACCTCATATAAAGCAATAAAAACAGCACCTCCATTCCAAAACCTGAACTCAATTTATAGGAATAGTTCTTATGAGTTTACCGACAAAGGGAAGAGCGTCAGTTCAGATTTAAAACATGAAACAGAAAAAGTGCATTATTACATAAATAATAATAAACCAAACTAAAGATTGGAATTTAGGTAAGGCCAAACTTGTTGACTGCGGACATCGAACAGACAGACTGTCATAAATCGATTAGCAAAGAGCCCAAACCAGTTTCGTCTTAATAAAGAGGTAGGTAGCAGTTGTGATTGTATTGCATTGATAAAAATAAAAGTACAAAAGTTATATAATAGCAAGAAATAAAATAGAAAGGCATTCTCGGAAAAGTACACTATCATATTATGAGCTGCACGTGCAAGCCTTTAAGATTAAGTTTATCATAAGATTTACTCAAACATGTGCAGTATTTCTTATTCAGCATTAGTTTTAGAGTCCAGCATTTTTTTCTATTCTCAGCTTTTTAATTTCACATATGTAAATTAGAGGGCATTTGTATATTCAAGATGGTCAGCTTGGTTTAAACTGACCTTTATTTTATGATGTCGCGTGAGAAGAGACAAAAAATCCTTTCCAAGAGCGTATGTAGTATTTTGTAATGAGGGGAGCTCCAGTCATCTTTGGGAAGGTTCACCCTCCTCAAAAAATGGGTTGTCGAACAACTCCTTTTACCGGAATCTGGGAGGGGGGCTCAATCCATTTGAACCCATGTGTAGATATGCCCTTGATCTCTTCTCTTCACCTCTTTGGACGGTGCTGTTTATTATATAGACTTTTACTCTTTTAATTTCTATAAATATGTAAGTACATGGTGTGCTCTATTTCCTTCAATTGGATTCTGAACATTGTGCCAACATGAACTCTCATTTGACGAATAGTCCATCAGCTACAATCAAATTCTTCGTCCCCAAAACGTTTAATATTTATTACATTGATAATTTGAAATTAAAACATTTGTTTAATATCAAAATTGCTAAATAAGAATCCAATTCAAGTGTTACAAATTTATTAATTCTCTACGTACCAGTCAAATCAAGTGTAACAAAATTGAATTTTATGTTACTTAAAACCCATTGAAGTAGTCACTCGTTTTTATAGGAAAGAGCACATTCTTGTCACCTCCCCTCGCAGTAGTAAATTTGCAGAAACAACTACAATTAATTTTATTCTAGTTTGTGTTACAAAAACTGGCGGTCTCTAAACCATGCTAAGCATTTAGGTAAATTTCATTATACATCTTTCAGAATTTGATTTTTTAATCCTATATAGTTGCGATATTCTCATTGTATTAAGCAGAAGTGTTACTTCAAAGTCATAATTTTTCCAAACACCTGAAACATTGCACAATTTAATAATTTAATGGTAAGAATTCAAAAAATTAATGAATCAACATGCCGAAAAAATAAGATTAAATTTTTCTGATTGGACAAAAACGTGTATGTATAATTGATGATAATTTACTTTTCAAACATATAATAATTTAGTAAAGGAATTTGCTAACTTTTTAAAATTTTGCAGTTACTGACTTTTTCAAACTTGGATGTTATAAACTGGCTGATGGCCCTGAAAAAATGAAGCAGTGAATCAAAATCCAAAATCGATATTTTGTGTTCCAGATAACTGTAAAAATAAAGATGATGTTCTTGTCTTCCGGAACATTTTCTCATTTTACCAACAATTTGTTTCGTGCAACTTTTAATGACACAAATCTTTGGTAAGATTTTTTTGACATGATAAAATATCTTATTTTCAACACATGGTTCATCCATTATATTTTATGTAATTTTTGTTACTTATCCAATCAATTTAACCAAAATCCTTACATTATATTATATTATTACGAGTAGTTATATGGTTTTATTTGAAAAACGAATGTTGTAGGTTTAGCATTGTATTGAGTGTGTATTGAGGATCAAATTATTGTTATCAATATATTTTAGTACCACTACGTTACACATGTTATATTGACGTTAATTTCCGAAATATTGGGCAGTATTTGCAACATGTAATATTGTCAATTATTGGTTATTTTTTCCACTCATTCCTGGTTTAGTGTTTGAATTTTGAAAAAACAGGCTCTGGTTTGGTCTGCTGCCTGTATTTTACGCGACGACTCTATCCCGTATATATTTTTTGTTTAAAATTGCACGCCTTTACCGATTTCAGCAAAGTAATATTTTCATTAATTTTTTTAGTTTACAAAGGTATTTACTTAAACAGTTTGTTTGGTTACGGTTTGGTTGCTATAAGAAAAGTTTTAGAAGACTGGTTTTGGTTTATGGAGCCGGTTCCTGTTTGGTTTCTAAAAATCTCGAAAATTATCGTCCTTAATGTAATGTATTCAGAATTAGGAGAACAATTCTTTCAATTTCTGACTCAGTACATATAATCAATATTAATTCACCAGTGGCGTAGATACGGGAGTGCAAGGGGTGCGCCGCACCCGGGCAGCAAGGTAGGGGGGCAGCAAACGGCGAAGGCGTGTGCTGCCTAATTGTACAGCGTACACTGATAATTCCAAAAGTACTGATTCATAGTTGCAAACTTTATTTGCAAGGGAAAAATATTGTGAGCTTTAACAACAAAAATTACTTTTCTTCTTGTATTTATTTTGCTTACGATAGTCGTATCAATTCAACTACATTTTTTTCACAAATGCGCATGCTTTTAGACATTCCTGTGCGAATTGTAGTTAAGATTAAACATTGATAATCAAGGACGAACCGAGAGGTGGGAACGTGCGCCCTCCAAATTCAGGGAAAACTGCAAAAAATATCTACCAATTACCAAAAAATCGTGAAAATTTTCGCGATCTCAGCGCAAACTTCATCGAATATTTTGCGCCATGTACGAATATGATACTTTTTTATTGATGTTACAGCGCGCTCCTATCAAAAATAAATGCTAGGTACGCCCTTGTAGATAATTCATATAATATGTGAATTATTCTTATTCTTTAATCAAACGCGGTTTATATTTAATTTTTCATAACGTCAAAAAGTAAACAACCCAGCAGTTTTTCTAACCGTAAAATGGATAAAACGCGACAATTTAGTTGTTAATTGAATACTTCTGATTTATTGCATCGGGCAAAAACTAAAACATTAGCGTTCAAATATTCGTCAGCTAGTACACATAAAAAACTTTCGACTTTGTTTGCAATAATTTTGGAGTGCGCAAATATATTGGTGGAACACTCGAATATTAAGCAAAATTTTAATTCAAAAAGAAAAACTATATGAAAAAGACAATTTCGTGGAGAGTTTGTAGATCGACGACTAGGAAAAGTAAATATATTACTTAAGGCGGCAAGTGCATTTGTGACCTACTACTCTTTATACGTGCAAAAACAACCCAACCTCAACGGCATGTTGATATTGATAGGAAATGTGTAAAGACTTAGAGTAAATTTTATCGTGTAGTTAATAAGGTTTTCGGCTTTTTTATTTAAGTGAAACATTACATTTTAACAAATACACATTTTTCCAATTTAAAACTCTAATGTTAGTGGGGGGCATCATTTAGATTATCTTGCACCCGGGCAGCAGAGGCATCCGCTACGCCCCTGTAATTTACAACAATTGTGTATTTAGCAATTTGCTTATTTGAGTTTTTCAGTTACGACTTGTGCGCATGACTCAAGTTTACGAAAAAAACCAGCAGTCACATTATATGGCAAAAATGTTAAACTTTTTCCCATTGTATGCACGCTTGCTTTTAAGCTTTGATAAGTTTATATATTTTAGGCGGATTTACTCAACGATATTTATTTTTACAAACTAGTTCATTCATTCAAATAATTTGTATCGCAAAGTTGATATGATGTTTGCTAATAGTAAAATGGAACCACATTAACTGGTGTTACATTTTATGTAAGTCACCTAAAGTTCATTCGTTAAACATTATGTCTGATATCATTTTAATTAAATATACAGGTTGCACTACGATTTATCTACTTTTAACCATGAGCTCTGGTAGTATGGGATGGCTAACACGGGAATGGAGGAGGAAGCAAGTAACCAATTTTTGAACGGAAGCTATTTCTGCATAGAAGAAAAAAATAATATTCAGAAACTTCCATAAACTTTGTCCAATGGGGTAATCAAGTGACCTGAATCTTACCTTGAAGATTTGGAATGGCACGGTGGCAGTCTATATAAAAAGGGTTGCGTTCTGTGATCCTACCTAATAATATTATGTCTGTACCTGTAAGAGGCTTAAAAGTGACAAAATTTGCCACCTAAGGCAGCAAAGTCTGGAGAAAACTAAAACACGGCGAGTTAATGTAGTAATGCTGTTGAAGTTCAACTGAAGTTTGTTCTATATAAAGTCTACACGTGATCTTTCTGTTATGCAAAAGCGATTGCTATATATTAGAGACAAAAAAATTTTTACAACAAATTGTTAGCGAATCATTTAATCAATAGAATAGTTCATGAAACCTTTTGTAAACATTCAATTTATATATTTGTGCAATTCTTTCGGTGAGTTTATTTATCTTACAAAGATTAAAAACCACTCACACCGGGTAACAGGAAAAAGTGGGAAAAATTTAATGCTTAATATATTTGTGGCTGTAGGTATGCTTAATGGCAATATTAATATTTTAATCTTCTGGAATTCAATAAATTTATGTTGGATTCAAATGAGTGCTTTAAATGTTATAATGTACGCCACAATATCCTATTTAAACGCCACATATGCGTCAATCAAACAAAGCGTTTTTTGTAACAAATATTAAAAAATCTACACGAAAATCTTAGAAAAGGCAATATAGGGTTGTCTTTTTTTATTAAAAGAGTAAGCCCTCGTAGCCACATAGCGCTGTATATCATTTTACTGTTTGGGACACTGCAACTTATTGCTAGACTTATTTAAGGGTGTTCGAGAGCAGTGATGACGGTCAACTGCCCGTTGAATGTCCAGAAAGAATAATTAATACAAAACAGCATTATTTGACATTGTTTACAAGAGAATGTTAGGTTTTGTTGGAGTTTTAACGAAAGCGTTTACCAGAGAATGTTTAGGTACAGTAGAATTATAATAAAGTTATCGATGCGGCATCCTATTTTACACAATTTTAGGGTCAGCACATTATAACATGTTTTGGTAGGCCTTTTAGGTTGTCTGCAATGAAAATAAAGTCGCAAAGTTACATTTATTAACATCAATATAACTTAGAGAGACGAGAGGATGCACTTAGTGGGAACATTGTATGTGACATTCTAGGTAAGTTTCATTTACGTATCATATTTAAAAATAAGATAGTAAAATTAACAGATCCTAACTTCTCCAAATCTAAAATTGTTTTCGTGGTCGAAAACACATTAATTTAATAAAATATAGGTTTACAAGTATATTCTCCATAATTTAGTTTTGTGAATAATGCAACCATTTCTATTTTCATATATTTTTGTGGTATGTAGTATCCAACCTGTGTGCATTTAATGGTGAAAATCACTAGCTTGATCCTTAATATGAGGAAGTATTCGTTGCCTCTGAGTGAAATGTAATTTCCATATCCAATGTCTGCGTACAGAACTGCTCCACGTTTTGGTTTATCTGTGTCAGCTTTTACAGCTGATGTAACTTTGTAATGCAGATTTTGTGCGGATGCACCCGCTACATTTTCTTTCCGGTTTTGTCACTTTCTCCATTCCAAAACCGCTTTTGTTGGCGGTATCCATTAAATACTGAAGGTTTATGTGACCCATTCTTCTGTGCTATATATCAACTGCCCCAATACACATATTGGCTTGATTCGTGGTTGGCCAAAACAACATTATCTGTAAGGCATTCTAAAAAGATATAAAATGATGGTTTGGATGTGTATGCGGTAATTAATTGTTATATTTCGTATTCGTATGTATGTTTAGGAATACAGATGAAAAATGAAAAGACAGTGCAATGAGTACAAGTCAAGTTGAGTAGAGATGTTTAACTTATACTACTCCGGCTGAGTAGTTAACGTGTACTGATTTATTATAACGTTTGAGATCCGATTATGTAGAATAATTACTTAGGTTCATAGTCATTGCATCACATTATATATTTAATCATAGTAGAAATATTATAAGTAATATTTATAAGATATGAGTATACTAGCAATGAAGTCTAAGAAATACACCTACTCGCACATCCTGTCCACGTTATGGGACAAAGGTTGCAGTGAATAGTTCTGTTGAAAATAATAAGTTACATTGGTATTAAGGTAGTTATTTACGAGAACATCAAATTAATATGTTAGTATTAGAATTAGTGTAAATTCCAGAGCAAATTACAGAGAATATCAATTATTATGCTTTTTAACTATAAGTTGAGAACTTGCATATAAATACTCAACTATTACTACTTACATAACGTAGCACATCCTCTATAAGATTCCCTGTACATCCAGTAGTCCGTCAGGGGCTCCGAAGATTATTTTTCATTAAATTTGTCCATCCTCCAAAAGTCCACCTTTTTTCACTGTGAATCCATTGTTGAGCAGCATATTTTCCGAGAACAAACAGTTCCTACTCCTATGGCATACATATTAGTGTTATTTGCCTTATTGGATGGTTTCGGTTCGGTATACTCTTTGTAGGTTATGAATAAGTATCTACCCCCGAGGTATGCTCGTTCGCTCCGGAGTCCAGGTACTAACTGTCTCCGCCACCACCGGCAATGTTACCTTTACGGGGTTTTTGTAATAGGAAGTTTATAGTAAGTGGAAAGTTTGCAATGGAAATTGAAAAACGGCAGTCTTCTTTAGTTGTAAATCCAAAGGGTATGAGTGTTTACAATACTAATTGGGATACATCTCGATCGACATTGTTTTAAGATTAAGGTATTTATTTACTTTTGCAGTCCGATGGAGATTTTGTATGATCAGATCCGTATTTTTGGATGTGTCGTCCTCCAGTGAATCCATTGTATCTTTAATATTTTTGTGGATTCTTGCCTGAACGTCTGCTACTTTTTTCAAATTGTCCTTGTACCGTGCCATGATTGCTGATACTTGTTGCAAAAAACTCAGGAAATGATTTTTATCTGTGAGTTTTTAATTGAGTTTTTTTACTGTTCCCAGATATTGCTGTATGTCTTCGTTGTCTGTAATTAGGTCCGACATATCATCTTTAGTGATGACATCAGAGCAATAGCAAAGTTTTCAACAAATATTTTTGTACTAGTGTTGTAATTAGTTTCCTCGCAGTCTTCCAGATTTTCTGCTTCCCTTAGGCGACGTTGGTATACCTATTCTGTTTCTAAGTGTGTAGAGGCGACAAAGAATGAATCCTCAACATGGTAGAGGTTGTGCTTAATTGCTTCTAATTTCTTTTCGTTTGTCATGGTAGCATCACTTTTTACGCATAGCTTCTAGGTGTTGCAGTAATAAGACCGTTACCTTGTTCTCTTAGTTTGGTATCAGCTATCTGTGCTGACGCACCTCGCGTAAATTCCAATAACAATGCCGGTCGCAAAACGTGCCATTCATAATTAGGTGGAATGATGGTAAATTGGTGGTACTAGTACGGGGTTTGGATGTAAGCAGTACGGTGAGGAATGATAATTTTTGGACGTTGGTGTATGCTTTTGACGCTGTCATAACTGCCAAAAAAGACGTCGACCTCTAATTTCTCTGGATCAAAAGGTGTTAACGTGGTTGGAGAAATTAAGTGATTGAGACCAATCATCTTGACGGGAGGGCAATTGACATTTTGAAGGACAATAAGGTATTTGTTCGCTTCAGTCGTCCACTGTAAATGTTGCAAGGTTTGTCTTTACACTGCTGATTGGAAGTCGTGGCTTAATTTTATTTGGACAGTTCCAAGATCATCGGTTTATTTCTTAAAGTGTCTGGTTTTTAATTTGGATAGAAACAGTTCACTATACTGTTGTTCGTGCTTCTCTGAATTAACTGTATTTGTCATCTGAAAAACTGGAAATTAATGGTGGAGCTTTCGCCTCTTTGTTCAAAATTACGCCCATTGCTGACTTCCAACATAGTGACAGTTTTTGACTTCCAACATAGTCTTACCTGGTGATTTATTAGTTGCTTTCTCTCTATTTATATTTTAGTACATGGTGTTTAGTTTATCCAATATTTCTGTGGGATTTTTGCAGCCTGTTACTCTTTTTACCTGCTCGTCAGTCATGGTAAGGAGCATTGTTGTGTGAAGGGCTGGTCATATTGTTCTTGTTTCTTAATTTAGTAAATTTTATGATGTTAATGTAAAATTAGTTGTTGGTCGCTGCATATGCATTGTTAATAGTTCTAACATTAGTTTATTACCCGGATAGCTTGTGTATGTGTGTGTGGGTGACGTTAGGTGGTTGGATTTGTCAAAGTCCAATTGCGACGAACGGTCCCGGTGGGATGCCCAACAGACGTTGTTGCTGAGGTGGACGGTTTCAACTTGAGCTTCCGCCACTGCATTTGGGTTTGCCCGTCTATTTTTAATAGACGACTGAAGCAAAGCAAAATGACGACCAAAAAAACAATTAAACCATTAATAATAATTAGTTTAACCCAAATTACGTTTAGCAGTCAAGACCAGCTAAGGCAAATCAGCCGAGGCACGTGACCTGTATCATCTCAGACAGGCCTCCGGAGGCTACTTGCTACTGCATTATTCTGTGAATTATTGCATTATTCTATGCATTGCTATTATTATATGATACCTCTGGTCACGTGATTCGGCAGATACTGGAACATTTGCCTTAGCTGGTTTTGACTGACGTTTAGTTCTGTATTTGGTATGACTCTGACTACGTGGCAGCATGTATATGTTCCTACTTGGGGGGATGTGAGCCCGTAGTGTACTAGTATGGCTGGGATGTAACTACACACTAAAAAATATACTGTCAAATTTGACATTATTTCATGATTTTTGGTACCTACATTTTTTAATGTTAAAAAACAACATGAAATGTAGTCACATTAAATGACTACATTTGATGTTGTTTTTTAACATTAAAAAATGTAGGTACCAAAAATCATGAAATAATGTCAAATTTGACAGTATATTTTTTAGAGTGTACTCGCTTCGCTCTAAGTTCCTTGGGTTAAAGTACGTGGGGTGGTGTAGTACGCAGGAGAGAATGTTACTTTGCTAAGAGAAATACCAAAGAGAGAGTACAAGAGACTAAAACAAGACACGTTACTGCTACGGGATTTATTTACTGAGAGATGTAATACTGAGAAGCTGTAAGTTCTGAGAAACTAGAGAGACAAAACACACACACCTTCTCCCTGTCTACACGCAACTTATATTCTAATAGTAAGGTCTGACACATCCTACTCCCATGCAGGATTGCACAGTGGCCCGGCCCAATAGTCGGGGATAAGGGGATAGTCTCTCTACAATTAGCTGAAATATTGCGACCAAAAAGTTACTACATCATATCACAAAATGACCATATTAAATGGAGAAAATGTTGCCCAATTGTTGGAGTTTGAGTCCAACTAGACTGCCCCAGGATTTATTTATCTTTTCCATAATGTCTGTAGTTTCAATATCTTGATGAACAAAAAATTCTTTTTGTAAAGAATTTTTTGTGATAAATTATTGTTGGATAAAGAAGTTGAAATTCTACAAGGCAGAAAGCCAGTGATGTGGTAATTGTTGGTAGAGTTATTTGTAGAGTTAACAATTAAGTCAGTTCCACAGGGCAAATTGAGAATAATTGAGCCCAGTTCAGCATTTTTGACTTTAATTAAAATTAAATTTTTGTTGTTATTGTTGTCGTCATCTTTATTTTTTAATGTAAGATTCTTTAAACCCAGAATTAAGAGAGGATTAATGCTATTTTTAAACACGAGCTGCATTTGATGAATGACATAGTAAATATTTATTTTCAATTAAATATTCTACTTGAGGTGTATCACTTTCAGTACAGGTGTATTTGCAATAGGAAGGTAAAGGAGTAAAATCATTTTGCAAAATTGCAGTTTTCAAGCAATTAATAGTCATGTCACCGACAAAGGAAATATGCGGTATTTTGAATAGCGGGTTTGCAATTTTATTCGCACCATGTAGCAAAATATTATCGCTTACAAGTGTAAATTTTGATTTGAAGATGATTTCTTCTTTTTGCAAATAATGCTTGTCCAAATTGACATTGTTTGAAGCTACAATTAGGTCTGCTAGTGAATTGATTTTACATGCATGACCATGGAAGAGTACAGGTACACTGTGTATTCTGTATAAAGCCCAGTTATCTTATGGGATAATTGGGATGTTAACTTTGACAATAATTTCTCTAGAGTTAAAGAAACATTCGGTAATTGGCAAAGTTTTGTACATTTTTAAAGCACTTATTGGAATAGTAGTTTTATGGTCAAACTAATTTTGTAAAGATGAGAATAAAATTCTTGGTCATTGACAAATAGTGATGGAAGATGGTTGCTAGGGCAACTTGCATTGCTAATTTCAATTTTATTCATAATCAGGAACCTTTCAAAAATGAAAGCAATTTCTATATTTTCCTGCAATTGATTATGTTTATTGATTATGTGTCAAGGTATTTGACTGTTTTTGTTTGGCGGCGGTGGTTACATCATACCTGTTTAAAATATCTAGCGCATGTAACATTAAATTATTTATCAATAATGGTTTCCTTGGAGTAACACTTGTTTTTTATCCGCATTGCTTAATTCTAACATGCAGCTATCAATTATTGATGTTGGATAACCTCTATTAATCAATTTTTTAATTTCCAGATCTTATAAGTGTATAAGTTGTCCATATCGTCTTTTGTGACAACGTCACGCTTTTATTTCGTTGATTTGTATTGTTACAATTTGGAGTGCATTCTTCTAATGTCGCGGTTTCTCTAATTTGTCGGATAAAAATAGAAATTGTCTCTGTGTGGTCGGAAGTTTGGAATAGGGAGCTTTCTATGTTAAGATTGAGTTTTATAGCCGTGAGTTGAGATAAAATGGTTTGGTAGATAATGCATTCTGAATTGGTGGGGTTGACGGAGCAGCCGAGGTCTATGACGTCAATGGCGTGATGGAGTTCTGGTTCTGGAAGGTGAAGTCATAGATGAGGGACAGGGACGCCTGGTGGATTATGATCGGTTTAATTTCGCGAGGGAATACTCCGGTTGTGACCTTAACAGGATAGGTATTGTTTGTAGTAGTAGTTTCATCTGAAATATATGAAATTAAGTTTTTAGAGGGATTTTTGTCGCGTTATTGAGCGGGTCGTAGGGTGGTGTGATTGTTGAGGAGTGAGTATTTTGTTTGGATTGAGAGGTTGGGGAGTGTTTTCATTTGTGCTTTCTGGTTGTAGTGGCTCGTCGAGTTCGTCACTGTCACTGTAATTCTCGTCACTTTGTTCGCCTTCTTCTTCCGATTTTGTTTGGGGGCTTGGTTTCATAAGACTGACAAGGGAAATGCCTTTTGCCTGCCTTTTGTTTCGATTCTTTCAACCGTTTCTTGTACGAGACTGGGGCAAAATTTTGCGATTACCCGAAAGGGACCCTTATAATTACATTGGAGTTTGTCACGAAGACTCTTAGTGAAGTTTAATCATTGATAATGTTTACATTGTTTTCTTATAAATGGTATATTTAAGATTACATCAGTGTTATTTGTTATTATTTTTACATTGAGAAGAGTGAAAATTATTAAGTAACTAGGTCATTATCTTTACATATTTATTTATTTAACAATGGAATTATCATTCATATAAGAATGTAACTAGCAAGTATTTGTATATTTTTTAGCTATAAGTATTTCTTTCTTAACTCGTTTTTTCCAAAGAACCATTACTTTTTTATTGGTATTTTTTATCGATGATGATGGAAAATAGTATATTTTTTCACACTTGTTTTAATTCAATTGGGGGATTAATCAATTAAATATGTTGACCAATGAATTCCATTGCAGTATTTGAAAATGAATGAATGAAAATGAACCAATGAATTTGGTCCAGAGTATTTGTATTACTTTCGATATATTCTTTAACCAAGTTAAGCTGTTCGGTTTTAATTGACATTTGTTTGGAATGGATTTGTAAGTATTTCCTGATCATAAAGATGACTAAACAAAGATAAACAATCAAAGTCAGGACCAAAATGTCGTTAAAGATTAAATGAGCAGAGCACTGATTATCCCATCCAGAGGTCATTGGGAAGGAAATGGGGGGAGGGACAAATAAATGTCTACCTGATGTATTTCTTACAAGCATGAATGTATAAATAGACAAACCCCAATATGCGTAGTAGAGTAATATAGAAATGAGAGAAGACATGCCATTTAAAATGTGGGAAATCCATGCAAAAAGTGGTGGAACATCAATTCCATTAAAAGGATCAAAATCAATTTCATGTGTTTTAAAGTATTTGATAATATTTTGGAAAATTGTAGTGTTGACTTGGGTATAATTATCCAAGAGTTGGAGTTTAAGTCCAACTAGATTACCCCAAGAGGTATTTAGTTTAGCAGAAATATTTTCTGCCTCAATAATTTGATGAACTGAAAATTGTTTTGATTTTGAATCATTTTTGTCATTTTTGACCCATGAAGCGTGTCCGACTTCGTAGTGAACGCCTTTGTGTGTCTTGTCGTATCCTCTTTTCGATTTTTTTGCCATTTTTACGAATGGCGATTTAACGTGCCTTGTGGAGTCGGTCGATTTTAGCCATTCTATCTTCGGTGATTATAGAGGGGTTTGCTGTAACATCTAGTGGAAGAAGAGTGGTGTGTCCATAGATCAGGTAGAATGGGGTGTATCCTGTGGATTGATGAACCGTGGTGTTATATGCGAAGGTAAGTTCATCTACCAGTTGGACCCACTGTTAGTGGTTATTTTCTTCAACATAGCAACTCATCATGGTTGCGAATACCCTATTAGCTCTTTCAACCATTCGATTGGTTGCATTTATGAAATGGATTTGTAACGGTCTTCTTGATTCCTAATTGTTTTACTAAGTTAACTATGACACAAGCTGTAAATTCGGTTCCTAAATCGGAAAGCAGCGTCCGAAAACACCCGTACTTCGTGAATATATTATGTAAGAGGAATTGGGCAACCTAGTTGCTCTCTTTTGTTAGGATGGCTTTTGTAATGCAGAGGTTTGATAAATATTCGGTGGCGATGATTCGATATTTGTTGCCATTTTTTCTGGTGGGGAAAGGACCACATAAATCCATGGAAATCCGTTCAAACAGGCAATTTATGTTAATACTATTGAGCAAGCCTGCTGTAGCCGTAGTTGTGTTCTTGCGTGATTGACATTTTTCACAAGAAAGGACGTAAGTAAGTACATCCTGTCTTAATGTGCTCCAGAAAAACTTTTCTTTGATTTTGTGAATTGTTTTGACGTAGCATAAATGACCCGGTAAGGGTTAATCATGATATTGTTGTGAAACGATGTTTTTCGTTTGACTTGGTATGACTTATTGTTTGGAGAGTTCGAAGGGTTTTTGATAATATAAGATGTCGTGTTCAATAAAGTAATGGGACGTGATTTTTCTTATCTTTCATGTCAGTTTATCGTGTTCTTCCTTAAGTAAAATGGTTGGGGGCTAATTTACGAGCGCTTTTCTGGATTTGTGCGATTTCTTCTCTTCTTTCTCCGACAACGCGTTGAGGGGGATGAGGTTGTCTGGCATACTTTTGTCCATTTCTTCTTCTTCTGGTCGCATCGGTAGAGGGGCTTTATACAAAAAGTACTGTGCATGTGCATTTTTCAACTTTTATACATCAAAGAGTACTGGTATGGTTGTAGTTTTGTCGCAAATCTTCTGTAATATCTTCATGGGTTGACTTTGTTCAGGGCCAGATATAAATTGTGTTTTTTCGTAGGCCCATAATTGTGTATTTGGGCGAGCGATGACGGAGAAATCTTTCACGAACCTTCTATAGTAGTTAAACTATCCGAACATACGACGGGACTCTTTAATTGTTGTTGGAAACACGCGAATCGCTTCCACCTTTGATCGCTGCATTTGCTTTCCTTCTTGATTGATTGTATGGCAAAGAATGTCTACCTCGTAGAAACCAAACTTGAATTTTTCTGGATTCAGGCTGAGATTGTGTTTCCTTACTCTTTGGAAAATATTTTCTAATTTTTGTAGATGTTCGTCGAAGGTGCCTGCGGAAATGATGAAATCGTCCATGTATATAAGTAGCGTGTTATAAAATAATCTTGAAAATACAGAGTTCATTTGTCGTTGAAAAACGGATGGGGCATTTTGGAAACCAAATCCTATTTTGCTGAAGCGGTAAAGCCCTGTGGGGATTATGAAGCTTCTTCGAGCCGTTGTGCACGTGGAATTGGAAGCAGCTGGAATAGAGGTCGAGACAGCTCCAGATCGTGGCCTGGCTCACGCTGTCCAAAATATCGTGGATTCGTAGGATTGGGTATTGTGATTTTAATGTTGCTGAATTTAACTTTCTATAATCTACCACGGACGCATCTGTCCGTTCTTTTTTGGGGCTAAGAAATTGGATAATGAACATGGTCCTTCAGATGGCTCGATTATTCCAGCTTGTAACATATCTTTCTCTTGTTCTTCAATTGCTTCTCGTTGAGATTGTGATTGTCTGTATGGAGGAGAAGAGAAAGGAGGACTTTCACCTGTATTGATCTTTAATTCGTCCAGTGTGCAAAGACCCATGTCTTTATACGAGTACGCGAATAAATCCTCGTTGGCTTTTTGTTTTTGTTTATCTTTCTCGTGTAGTTTTTTGTTGATGTGTATATTTTTCAGTTGGTCTTCTGTAAGTTGTTTGCGTGGTTTTAGTTCTTTGTCTATGTTATTACATGTTGCAGTTGCTTCGGTACCGATTGTTTCTCCGATTGCTACTGTGGCTCATCGAAGAATTGTGATTGGGTAGTTTTCTCGATTATCTATAAATAATTCCAGTTCCGCTTGATTTTTATCAACGGGGACGAGTCCTCTGACGAATAATAAACCGTACCTTTCGTATATTTTTTCTTGCGCTTCCACGACGAATAAACCTGATCTTTCTAGACGTGTTTATTTGAAGGCAAATAGTAATCGAGTAACCCGAAGTAGGGCTTGAGAATACAGTCGAAGAGAATACTTCTAGGGCTGCAGGGGCATCACATTTTACAGGAAGGAGGTCGTGGAGTAATAAAATGTCTACATTAAGTTATTTATACAATAACAAGTTTTTCAGTTTCCGTTGATCTAAATACAAAGGGATCTTAGTACAGAAATATTTTATGGTTGTGTTTGTGACTATTCATAAGTGCAGTATTTGCTGCAGGCTAGTTATTTATATGATTTGAACTTTCGATCGGATGTTTACAAAAGAGAAGTGTAAATGGAATTGTTATTGAGACTTTGTAATGGAAGAGAGGAAAAATACCAGTACATAATAAAATGCGACAAATCTAGGACATCAAAATAAGAAATATTTTTATATTCTATAATTTTCTGAATTGTCAACAATATGCAGTAAAACGATTTAGCTGTATATCTCACGCCTTGCTTTTTTCTTATGACATTATATTATATATACATGTATATCCACTCATAATACATTGACTGTTAAGGCAATATACTTCACATTTCTAAAGATAATGATGGTATTATAATTGCTAACTGTGTAACTTATGTCATGGTCTAACTTTAATGGATATGTAATGATGGGCTATATCTCTATTGATAATATTGTTATTTATTTCGCTATTAGTTGTACAGATAAAGCATTAGATATTAAATCAATAAATTTTTGAATTATTTATGAATTGATTTGAAACAAAAGAATTAAATTTTTAGAAGATTCTTAAAGATCAACTGCTTTGTTTTTCATAAATTAAAAATATAAGTTCAACATCAATTTTATGACCATATTGATGTATTAGTAAGCTCATTATGATACAATACTGTGCTAAAATTTTCTACTGTTTCAATTTTGTGCTCAGTGGTTTCTGTGTGATGACAAAAATGAATGAGTCTTGTAAAGTTTAATTGAATTTTAGACTGAAGTTTTTTAAAACTGTGTTAGTTACGTAAAGGTTTCTTTTATTTAAATACATAAAGAATTCCTCAATAATGAAAGTCTGTAGTAATACTTGACCTCAAGTGCGTAGCTAGAGGGTACGCTGTGTGTCGGTACAACCCTCAGAATGAAATCATAAACACAACATATTTTGTTAAATTTGAAAATAATTTACTCTTTATAACTTAACTTTTAATTTATAACATAGAAGGACTGGTGAGTCGTTGATATGCACATGGTTCTTTCTCATATGATATTTTGTCAATTTTCTAAATATTTACCTAAATATTATTCTAGATGCACCAATTCTGTCTTTTAACCGCTACAATGCAATAAAACGCAACCTAAATTCCAAAAACATCCTGTATAATATGTACATATTGAATATTTAAATTATAAAATCATAATAACAGATAATAATAACAAATAATAGATTTTTAAGTAATAGGTCAGCTGTATGTAAGATAAATATTTTTTATATCTCTATGGTTTTTGCTTATGTACTTAGATACATCTGTTGTTGCATGCACATTTGTAATCACATACTTTTACACGCATAAATGTAAGCAACAAATAGCCGACCCAATTGACGCGAAATATATTATACGATCTAAAATCTTTTTCGTGTGATATTGAACTTAGAAAATTCATTTACAAAGTCCTTTTTGTTTTTTACAAGAAGCAATAAAAGTGAATGTTTGTTTGCTTGAGATTTCGTTGAGAAAGATATTAGGAGTGAAATTTCACTAGCAAAACAATAAAAATAACGGAGAAGGTTAAGTTGTGCATGCATTGTAAAAATACAAGCAAAGTGTATGATAGTGAGCCATAAAATGTTTGGCCCCCACTGTATTCTGAATTCTTAACAAGAAAATGATCGGTAATAATAATAAAATATTGGAAGATAATTTATAGATGATAGTTTAATCAGAGTATATGTTTTTCCTGACTAAAGGTAATTTCTAGCACATGACTACTAATGGGACTTTTGAAATAATTGTCTCAAACCAATAATTTCTGTGATAAAGGGCCATTTTGTAAAAGTGCATAGCAAAATTTTTACCAGAATAGTACATTTCCTGACGAACTAAATTACATTTTTTTAGCTATCCCTTGTTTATATATTTAAATTTGTAATTGTAAGTGTTGTCTATAATCTACAATTAATTTAATAAAAAAATGTTACATCATGAAGCAGAAAAGTAGTTGTATTTCGTACAAATATGAATAAAGAATGTAAAAATAAAACAAATGATCTATTGATCTAATTTTAATATTGGTCATTCATTAGTTTACCAGCATAATGCAAAAATCTTAGTTGATCATGTATGTAGGATGGCAGCTAAAAGACATGTTTATGTTGTTTGACAGATTTTAATTTTAAACAGAATTTGCAACGTCAGCTTAGTAACCTACTTCTGTTATAAACTTTTGAATCATTTTATAAGTAGCAAAAAAGAAAAACAATGCTCGTACAGTATATTGTAGACACATTATATTAAAATACTTTTTGCAACGTAATCCAATTCTTCTAAAATGTACTTTTCTATGTCTCTAACTTCCTCTGGATGACTAAGTAGGTCGCCGTCAATTTGGATTGAAGAATGAAAATAGTTCTTAGCGCCTAGTATATTCACCAAATATCCTGAATCAAAAATCAATTATAATAATCAAACCAAGTTTAAGTGAAGAATTGAACCATACTATTAATTTCCAACATTTTATACCAAGGAAAATATTTAAAAAATTGAAATGATTTTTCACAATGAAAAAGTATTAAACATTTTAATCGTTACCGGCATTTGATCGGGACATAGTCAAAAACGTGGAATACGACACGGGTTGGTGGCCAAAAAATTGTGCATTTCCGGATGGCAAGGCAACAGAAGGAATGTAGGCGGTCATGAAACGATCATAATGAACCATGTTTTTAAACCAAAGTGGGCTTACATCCCCCAACAGGTTGAGCAACCATTGAAGACGTTGTGTGATACCTGTAGTTTCTTGTTTAATAACTCGCTCGTTCATTAAAATCCTTTCTTTACAATCCGGGTTCGCAACGGGCGTGAAAATAGCGATTGCAGTTCTATAATTCAACAAGATAAAATATATTATTTTTCAAAGTCAATAATGGACCAATCCTCCTTAAAATTTGTTTTCGGACTGCTGGAGCAAACTAAGGCGGATTGGTCCAATAATTACTTCATATTTTAATGTTTAAATAATATTTTCAAGAACAATTTTACAGTAAAAACAGAATCCGCTTATTCGGTATCGGGAATGATTTCCAGTCATTGAAAATATATTTTGCGATATATTTTAATTTATATACAATTTATAAATTTAAACAATTAACAATAAAACAATCATAACAATCAAAGATAGAAACAAATAAATTAAATAATTAAAAAATATAATTTTAAAAGTAAGGAACATTGAAAATTAGTTTTAATTTCATGTTAAATTATTTTGGCCTCAAGTGTTTACATTTCACATTTACTGATGAGCAACAGTTGAATTTGATTTAATAGTATATTTTTTCCGTTTAAGTTTCACATAAGTCCTTATATGACTGGAAAGTCCATAAAGTATTTGAAAACTTTACTGTGTCGTCCTAAAAATTAAAAATGTACATAAAATAAAATTCAAATGAGTTTTACGCCATGTTTGTTAATTTCTCTGGGTGATTCGGCACAGCAATAGGGAACGAGACTACAATAGTTTTAGGAACAGGAAGATTTTTGGCAAGCATCATTCGTCGCATCCCTCCAACTACCACTGTGATCACAATACTTAGCACTGAAACATTTAGCGCTGATTTGATTTCTCGAAATAAGTTTTTGTTAATTGGTTCTGGCAACCACCATTCATAGTTTCGATATGGTTTATATTGGTTTGAATGCCATGCGTGAGTATTAAATCCACGGCTTGGGTGAAACATTGAGTTGTATGTTAATTTGCAAATGAATCGGAAATAGAAGGCACAGTTTGGTATAAGACGCGAAAGTATTTGCCAAATAATTTAAACAACTTTGACTTGGTGGATTTTTAAAAGCTAACTCTTTATCAACACAACAACCTCCTAAGTATTTGAACAGAAGTATAAACATTGCAACACCATCAGCCAGAAGATGATGAAACTTTATAATGAACACAGTACACTCAGGATCTTCTGCAGAATTATTGTGTCGATAATTATTCACAATAAGGATTTCCCAGACAGGATGTCCTTTACGGAAAACTGTGTAGTGGAATTTTTTGATAATTTTCAACAGCTTCAATTTATCCACGATTTCTTCTTCATTTTCCCCTTCTTCTTTGTGCGGATGGATATAAATTCTTAATGTCGAAATTCTTAACTTTTCTTCTGAACGAATATCCTAGGAAATCATAAATATGATCTTGCAGTTCTTTAAATTGAAGATTGCCATTTGCATCTAATTTATGCATGATCAAATCTGTCCAATCTCTTTCCACGTCTTCGATTGAAACCTTTCCATTCAAAACCATTTGAGCTGAAGAGTAAATGTCGGCTGATTTATAATTTTCTACTGACGACATGGCTTGGTCCTGGTAACGAAGTATTCTTGCATCCGGTATTACACATTTTGCAATGCAGAATACTACAGCTCGGTAGAAATATAAAAATAACCACAGAAATGGCACAAATATCAATCCTGCAATAATCGTTAATAATGTAGCTACAACTGCGATTAAAACCATAAAAGGTTTAAAAATCGTTTCTAACACTGATAATATTTTATCCATGGTGAAATATTGATTTTGTCAAAACCACAAATGTTAAAATTTATTTTCATTGATTTTATCCAAATTTTCTACGTGAACTTTTTAAAATTATTTATAAGATGCCAATTGGACGTATTTGTGCTCATTGCGAGAGTTGTAATCACAATATAAGTCTTTTATGATGTATTTCATGTGTTTGGGAATTTTCACACCATCAATTACTGTAATTGCATTGTGGTTTTGCCTATAGTTTCATGCTGAAGATTCTCACATTTTAAAACGAGGTCAGTAATAATAATATAGGAAAACAGTTTTTCAAGATAAAAAGTANAGTTTTTCAAGATAAAAAGTAACCGTTTAGTTACAGCACAACGAAAAACTATAATATTATTATCAATGTGTAAAATAAAATTCGAAAATGAACCATCTGCATTTATATTAGCAAACAGTACTACTAATGAAATGATAGAGGTGTGAGAATGTTTGGTTTGCGTTAAATCTGGTCCCACATGCTTACAACAATTTTTATACTGAAATCCCGGCAATGTAAACAGCAACCTTTATCGAATTTCGAATAATTTACTTTAAGTAGAAACTTCGTGGTTGTAACGTTAATTATATTAAGTAAAAATTTGTATTAGACAATTTAGTTCACTTTGAATAGTATTGTTTTACTTTTCAGTTACATTTTCTTCAAATAATATATTCGTAGCAGAAATAGAAAATATTTATATTATGGAATACCAGATGCTTTTGAAAAAAGATTAGCGACACTATCCTCATTCAACTGTCCACATCGTTTCAGAGCAAACGTGAACTCGAACGAGATTTGCAAATTGGGACACTCAAGGAAAACCGTTCAACAAGTTATATTCAATTTAACATTATTTTACTAAAAACTTATTATACCACAATAGTTGCAAAAGCAGGCCAGAATTTTCCCGTTCTACTTAAAAAAGTGGACGTTCTCAGCAGGAACAGGGGAACAGAAAAATGAGTGATATTAGATGAATCTTTTCTTAAGTACTTAACTTTTCATTCCTCAGTAAACAAAAATAATTTGCATAAACGTGTATTCAATTTGCGTGTTGGTCTAAAGACGGTGATAATTTTTACTTTGGCATGCTAACAACATGCAATTTTTAGAGTCTGCCAGTGTCTCTCACGTTAATAGTAATCGCTGAGCTGGTATGTGCGTGTAGTTGCGAATAAAAAGATAATGCACAAACCCAAATGAGTTAAGATAAATATAAATGTGTGACATAGCAGTCTAGGGGAATCACGGGGTGCCCGTGACCCCCTCCCCCAGGTTGCACAAAAAATAAGTAATTTGCTGCCGAAGGGCGCAAAAAACATTTTTTACACTTTGGGACCACCCCCAAACTTTTGTGACCCTCAAAGTTCCATGTTCCACATCAGACACACAATCCTATATAATTCTGTAATTTATATTTAACTAACATTACAAACCCATATTCTCGTTTCTTAAGTAGCGTAAGCGCTACTTTTTATTACTTTATATTTTATATCTGAAAGCGTATCCATATGACCTAAGTATATATAAAAATGTCTCCAAATGGCCCAAGTATATCTCGAAATGTCTCCCAATGGACCAAGTGTATCTAGAAGTGCCTCAAAATCACCCAAGTGTATCTAGGAGTGTTTTATAATGACCCAAGTTTATCTAGAATTGTCTAAAAATGAATCATGTTTATTTAGAAGTGTCCCAAAATCACCCCAG
>JABASD010002878.1:0-23278 GCA_019776165.1 Pogonognathellus flavescens
TATGACAAATTTGCTTGTTGTTTGCACTCATAAATGAAGTACTCCCCCGTCTGGGGATATCCCCTATTTGGAGTAACTGCTCCTGTCCTGCGGTGCAGGCCCTTTTCTCTAGTTTACAGATACAGAGATACAAGTAAAAATAGATTCACATATAAATAAACTTCACTGTGTGACTGATGTATATACGGTATCTATACATATAATATATAGGAGTAGGTAAGAGTAGGTATGCGGAAGTATATTGAAATATTAAGAAACAGCAACAGAGAGAGAAAAAATGATTTGCTGACAGTTAACAAATCCTGACTTACAGACAAAATGAAAAATAATGTGGCACATATTATTGTAGTTGTACTATGTATGTACCTACTTGTAGTACATGTACATCGATTTTTATGCTGTAGTATATACCTACTCATAAGGTCTTGATCTGGATTTGTTATGTTGTGCGAAGCAGTCTCATAAATATCATGGATCTTTTTCATCTTATGGATAGAAAACGCTGGAAGCATTAAGACATCTACACCAAAATAATACATTGATCTTAGATGAGTTCAAAGCCCAGAGATAAGATTTGGCTTTAGCTTGACCTAATTTGTATGCTGTTAATGTTTTATTGGTATCAGTTTGTGCGCGGTTTATGATAGAGCTATTTAAGGCCATGCATTTCCACACAAGATAAATCTCACACTGCGGTGCGTAATAATGCGATGTATTTTTGGACGTCTAATAATTCTTTGCTTTTACAGTGCCGAAATAGAATTAAAATTCCACTTAAATTCCACCCCATATTATGTGTCTTGTCTTACTGTATCTGTAGTTTTGACCATATACTAAATCCGAAGTAAAGCAGGTTAGAAAAACATCATTTGCAGAAGTAAAGTTGCATGCAACTCAACACTTTTATTTTTATGGTAATCAAAATATTCCTCATCTCTTTCTCTCCTCATAGAACCAACCAGGGGCGTACCCAAACCCACATAGAGGCACTTTCCTAACCCAAAATCCGGGAAAAGGACATTCGGGTTATTTGCGAAGGCTGCAAATATGTCCTTACTTAAGACATGTTTCGTCTTTTTGTCTTTGTGCCAAATCCATTTCAGTGTTGCCTCCCCCGTACGAATTCCTGCGTACGCCCTTGGAATCAACAAATGAATTAATTTTGCTAATTAAAACAGCTATTAGTAGGCAATGTGAAGAAATTCCCATTTTAATTAATCCCTGAATAATTAAAGAATTTGAATGGTGATGACGAACATTACATCCAACCCTCCTCCAATCAATACATTGTTAATTCATTTTAAGCGAGGTACATTTTGTTTTTATGCAACAGCTAGTAGTGTGCATGCAAAGTTGACTACATATTTCCCTCGTGTATATTTCTATTTGTATAATATATGGATTGAAGTCTGGAAAAAACACGTTTGGTTCAATGGAGTGGCACAGAACAATAGTAATACAGTATCGATGGTAGTGTTCAATGTACTGGAATCACGAACAATAATATGGTCTCGTATACAACTCAATCGTAGAATTTAAAATTTCATATAACATAAAAAGCCATAGCCTACTCTGATACCATACTACAAATACTAGTACATAACATACACGAAACTAGGTACCTCCCTATCTAAGTGGAATTTCTTACTTACTAAGCAAAAATAGGTAAAGCCCGTGTAACCAGTACCATCCGAATTTCAGCAAAAGCACTGTACTTGTTAATGTTATATAGGTACTCGGAAGTTAAGGAGGACAGAGCTTCATCTCTGCAATTCCAGTTAAGTATAAACCATTCTTTATATATGACCCGACAATAGAAGAATACAACTCGTCTATTTATTTTGCCAATAGAGGTTTAACAGTAGTGGTATTTATTTCAACGCAGTACAATACAAAAGCAAAGCCAGCCAACAACAATAAGCGCACATGCTGAACTCATCCCGACGGCAATGTTTTCTCCAGTACAGACGTTTCTGGCTGGAGAGAGTGCGTCTTTCCGTAATCTCTGTACTATATACGGCCAAGAAGAACATCCAGTTACTTCGTACTACATTGAGCAAACGAGATCGCATTATACGAATACATAGAGAGAGACGAAGATAACCTCGTGTTCTGTAGTCTGTAGTAAAGTGAGTGCAAGTAGAGCAATGAAATGAGCCAAGAGAGACTTGACTGGAAAACTGGAGAAGCAGAGACACAGACATACATTCAACTAACTCAAGACTCTGCAGTGCAGGCAAACTGCGACTGCAGACTTTTTAAATGTATCCCCAATACCATCAAGTTGCGTGACTAGATTCGGCAAGCAACAGCCCTGGTAGTACTCTTTCCATAAAAGACGTATACACACAGTCTTTACTCATTTCGCACACTGCCAAGCCAACAAGCTTCGTCGACGAACAACTCTAAAAGCCTCTCGAAAGTATTTAGCTAGACTTGGCTTGACTGCACTCGTAGAGTTGACCATCCACAGCCAGAACCAAGACACCTATGCATGGACTGACTTTAGTAGACCGGAGCTACTTCTTCTTCTTATTGTAGATAGACCGTCGAGAGAGTTGAAGTAAGTTGACTTAAAAACTAAAGTCGCTTTCGAACCTAGACTTTATTCTTGTGTTCATGGACAACCACCTTTTATTATAGTACACTTTTACCTTCTCTCTCTCCTGCTCTTTGAATAAAACTGTGAGCAAACACCATACATATACGCTCTACGACTCTATTACAGAGATAGACTGTGGAATAGGAGACCTTAGCAGTTAAAGTAAAGGCAAAGGAGTATTACTATTACTACTAGTGTGCTAAACAAAGTCCAGGCAGGTCCATAGGACATTACTCCAACTCAACCAATGATGTAGCCGTAGAGAATAAACCTAAAACTCGTTTCACACTTCATGCATATTACATTACATTAAGTAAGTATAATATAATATTATTATACATAAGACCAGTTTCAAAACTATATAGAAGAGAACACTACTCATATAATGAACTGCTGTTGCTGGAAGGAATAAACTATATAATGTCTATTCCTATCGTCCACACAGTTTCATAATACATGCACTATACTATATACATTACTCAATTAATACAAAAAGAGTACAAAAACGAATTATACAACTACTACTAGCCAGCTTCATTATTGTACCAGAGCAAGCCTTCTCTCCAAGTACTGTGAAACCAGCTACGTACACAGATAGCTTCAGGGGAATTCATACACGCAGAAAACAACGTGGAGCTTTTGCACGTTGAGACAGTGCACATTGCATTGCAGTACTCTATACAGCCTTTATATATGAAATTATATTTACAGTATTCAGTAGTGCTTTATAATAAGAATCTCCAACCGTAGATGGTTACCTACAAGTTATATAATGTTGCAGTACATATTGGCATTGGCAACTTTCTGACGTACAGTGTAAGTAATAAGTTACTATGTACGTAGATAAGCACCAGAAAGGAGTACACGCATGGGATACAAAAGTACACTTGTACACTCACCATTTTTCTCTTCGCAGGTCATCCTACAAATTCTATACACACTCTCTGACGAGAAAATTATATTGTTATTTTATTCGAATAAACGCATTGAATGTATAGTTTACTATAATAAAAGAATACAAGTTGTCTATTGCGAAGTGCAGCGTGCTACCATAAAGCATAACAATATTATCTGGTTTTGAGCATCTATTCAGTTGAAGCTACCCCATATGTATACTGCTGCAGCCAAATTTTCCAGTCATATTTGAACAGTACTAGTACGTACACTTGTGTATGTAGGTTAGGCACTTATTATATATGTATCTATATCATCATTACTTTCATAAAGCAATACTACATAGGTATACAATATAAGGAATCATTTTTTGTACGTGAATCGTACATGAAAAGGGATGGGAACAAACGGAAGACGACTATTTTATATGCTGTATGCAATGCAGCTCCTCACGTATGCAAAAACATAAAGTGACTGGGCAGATTCACGAATAGACGACTATTCATTTTGTCAGTGAATATATATTATATATTAATATAGTGAAATAAATTTTGAATAGGTGATACTTCTATTATATAATAAAAGAGAGAAATGGGAAGGGCTAATACATTATTTTGTACTAAAGTACCATACAAGCACAACTAGTCCCAAATCTCCACTATATGAGGGAAAATAAGGCGTAATATTGTAGTAGGTGCATATAAACACACACATAATATAATCTTCCTTGTAATGCAGTAGGATTACTACTAAAGAATCTTCTCTCGATTCAGTCAGTAGAATTTTGCACGTACTTTCTGTGTGCACATGTAAGCAATAAGCCACTACTACAACCACAGAGCCTAAATCCACGTTACGAACCACCACTACAAGTTGAATTAAAACAGCATTGTTAGATATCTGAAAGCATTTTGCTGGGAGTGCCCAACAGTAGAAGCACTTGACGACAACAAACAAACGTAGGCTACGAAAATATCATCAAAACAGAGCCGGATCTGGTATTTTCCGGTTTTGAGTAAGAAATTTAAAGCAGATTAAGGTTTTACTTAATTTATCCATTTACTGTGGTTAATACGATCTGTGGTTAGTTGCTGTTATTCATACTAATGTTGTCTTCCTCCGTTGTAGCGGTGGAGATTGCAAAAACATAAGTCTCATACTCATTGTCACTGAGTCGTATCTAAATGCTCGTAAAGTTGTTGTTGTTGAAGAGTGCGTTTGTATTTGAGGATATTGCATTGTGTAGCTTACAGTGTGATATATATCAAATAATATAAGGTAGTTTCATTTAGAGTAGATTTCCAGTCCAGCAGCTTTAGCTTGAAAGTAGTTCTCATTTACTATAGAGAGTCGGTTTTGTTCTGTTGCTCTGTTCTCTGTGTGTGTGGAAGAAGCACACTCTCCTTAAGCAACAGGGCAGACGTGGTTTTCTTTGCAACTTTCTTGTGAGTAAAGCAAAATATTTGAAATTTGACAATACGGTCACTAACACACAACAAGGCGAGAATATTTCTGCAGTTGAGTTTACTATATATGTATTTAGAACTATAAGAATCAACAGGGAATTATATTAATTTACTAAGGTTTACATTTACATTCACTTCATTTGTAATTTGAGTATAGCTTACTTATTGAGTATATAGAGTGTAATGCATATGTTGTCTTGTAGGTATATACATAACTTATACATGTATCATTACTAGTAGCAATAAAATTAATTGGGGTTGCATACTAGAAGTGAACTTTTACTTACGTTAGTGTCCATGTTAATCAAATTGTAAATTCGTGCTGTGTACGTTATTATTATATTATTCATTTCTTTTGACAGAAGAGACTATGCACTGACTACTGCTGGAAAATATCACGGAGAAATATTATAACGACTAGAATACATAAAGTATAAAAACGGGAGCAATTTGCTACATTAGAAATACAGCCTTAGAATAGTAGAAGGGTGGTATATGAGCGGAATAAAAGTGTGGAGAAAAAGTAGCTGCAATAAGTGAGAACATTTGTGCCATGCATTTACGCTGGAATCGACTTTTGTCTCTAGTTTTGTGTATTCTGCCAGGGTAGAGTTCCATTACGTAGGAATAGTAGTACTGTCGTCTGTAGAGCTGACACGTCCTTTTTCTTGTGTTTATTGTAGGTGCAGAGACAACCAGAGAGATATTCAGTCCGGAATTCTTGTCTCGTCTTCCCTTAATTACTTTCAACTTTGAGTTGTGTGGTGAAGGACAATTGCATTAAGGAAACAGTTTTGAATCCACATTCTCAATATGGATTCCTGGAAAGTCGCGACGATTTTTCTGGTGACGTTATTTTGCTGTGTACAGTACGGTAAGAATAATAACATAACATTTTTATTCAAGGTATATTTTTATGGTACACACTTCATTCAACACTTCATCTTTTACTAAGGTGTCCTTCTCATGAAATGTATTGTGTTACGTTAACATAGAAAAATAAATTGTCGACAAGTTTATAACTGGATTGTTTAATAGCTGAAGTGATTTTTTTCCTTTCCAGGTAGCAGCATTAAATGTTACGTCTGTAATTCTTTTAAGGACCCTAAGTGCAACGATCCGTTTGAACATAACCGACTTGAATTAACGGATTGTGCCCAACTGGATCCAGGCCAACAAAATTACACTTACTGTAGAAAGACTTTTCAGAAAGGTACTTAAAAATTTTCATATCTTCAAGTTGTACTATATATCTATTTTTTATACCTACCAATACAGATATATCTCATTGTCACTTTTTTGGTCAATATTTGTGTTCGAATCTTTAGACCATTTATTTCGATTTTTTGCCTCTAATAGAGAAAGTGTCTGAAACGATAAATGATACATTCTGACATTATCACGTAATAAGTAACTGGAACTATAATCTTCTTCGATTTGACAATTTCCATTTTATCAACTATTAATCATGTACGCATTGAAATGTTTCGACTGCAAATGCTGTTGCTGAATCTAAATCATGAATTCTTGAAACCATATTTCTCAGTGCTGCGCTGATTTAATTTATAAATAGAAGAAAATCATAAATTTTGATTTACAGCTCTTTTGACTTGTATAAAAGCTTATGAAATGTACTGTGTGTACTGCCTAAGAAGCAGCGCATGAAACAATGGCTATTGTTATTTAATGTGTATTTTATTTTTTAAAGCCACTCTCGGAGAGAAATACGATGAAAGAATAATCCGATCCTGCGGATTTGAGAAAGAAAGGAGATTTGATGACGATGAAGAGGTATACATTATATTAAATCTACTATAATAGTGATATCATATTGTATCTACACAACATACACAACATGACATTTTATTGGTGCTATCTAAATTATTAAGTAATACAGAATTACTACTATGGTCAGTCTGGATCTTTCAAAGCTATATATAAAGTATAATTTACACTATACTATATTTTATCCTTCATTAGTATAGGAAATCTTGAGATTGTATTAAATAGGTCATACTCATACTTCATGGGATTTCTTTCCCATGCCACTATGATTGCCTTGAATGGAATTATTCTGTAGAAATACGAAAAATTGTACACCGTGCTATATTAGTAGTGTATAAATATATGTTTTAATTTAATTGAATTGGTTTTTATCCAGCATACATCGAATATTTCAGTCAAATGTACTAAGGCTTTTAAACTTCCTACATTGACTCAGTTACACTATGAATATACAGACCGTATACAATGAGAGTCAAAGTTTCGTTTTCAAATCTGCATGTTTCAATGCAAGTAATGTAAAAATTATTATGATATTTTGTATTCTGAAAATTTAACAGTAAAACGTCTATGTATTTGGATTTACCAGCTACTTATAATAATTGTATTTCTATACACTAATAGTAGATGAGACAGTAAACCATGCATGTTTAAGATGTACTTTAAAGAAATAATTCTTACTATGTCCGTGTCAAATACAACTACATAACAGCTCGCAAATGATTATTCAGGTCATAAAAATTAAAATAGAAACCTGAAGCATCGTATCGTAACTGCAGCCTTCCTTCTACTTATCCATTTTATATGTTATGTCAGAAATGACGGTAACAAAAAACTCATTACATGCGCGTGGATTATCAATATGTTACAAAACTCGAAGTAGCTATATAGGGACTCGTATAATATTAATAGTAATTTTTCCGACAATGTTTTAATTGGTATGTTTATATTTGGATGTTTAAAATTGGCATGTTTATAATTATATAGTGTGTCTATAATTGGTATGTTTATAATTAGTATGTTTATAAATAGTATGTTTATAATTGGTGTTTATAATTGATTGTAATTGTACAAAATTTCAGAGCGGTGAGGGCAAATACAGATGCTACATTCGTACGGGCACGTTTAATGTTGAAGTAAGGTACTGTGCTTGTGAAGAAGACGGATGCAACGGAGTTGGAAAAGTTGGCGTTTACCACAGTCTCCTGGCGATTATGGGCATCGCCGCTGTTCTCAAACTTTGTACCTTTTGACTTGAGTTGTCTTCTAACTCGTCGTAAACTTACACTGCCTTTATTAAATGTGCTATCGAACTATTCAACATTTATGCGATGTTCCTTCTGCAATAACATTAGCACAAACTATAATATTTTGATTAGTTGATCTGTTGTTCATTGACATTGTAATGATTGCTATGCACCTTTTGGTGCTTTCTCAATGGTAAACTTTTAGTCTCGGTTTTCTAAATCTTTAATACTTTACTACCATTTTATTCTACCTATATGCAATAATGTTCAACCTTTAATTCATTAAGCATGTGAATTAGAAGAGCTTTTTGTTAACTTATTGACGGAAAGGTATGTGTAATCTTGTAACGATTTAGTGTGTGTTTAAATTTAAATTTTATATAGAACTGTAACAATATTTATGACTGTGTTGGAATGATGGTGTTCGGATGGTTCTTTCTAAACTAAATTATATCTCTTATTACATACAAATTAAATTATGCCTTTATAGATGAATAGATATATAGATACACAAATGTATAGACATAGAAAATAATGCATTTAGAAATAAAAAGTTCCAGACAGTTATGATAATTATTGTTTTATTTATTGATCTTCACTATGTAATACAAATATAAATGGTACAAGAATGTAATTTATTTATATAGAAAAGTAATTGCATGTTTTTATACATGTATTTTGTTAATTAGATGAATTTTCGGGTTTCTTGGAGACTTTCTGTTTCTTATGTACTTTACCCCGACGATTTTTCAATTTAGATCTGAAACCTCTTTTTGTTTCGGCATAGATATGATCACATTCTTGTTCACAACTGTAATCAGAATCATCCTCAGTAATTTTTATAGTAGTTCTATCGTTTTCTGTAAGGCTTGATTGCGCTGTCATGATTCTCAATACGGTTTCTGGATTATCCACCTTAACTCTAAGCGTAGTTGTAAGACTGAATTTCGATGACAGACTACGAATGGATTTTATAGGAACATCTTTCAATTTTAGAGTATTTTCAAAGTATTCAGAAACTTGTTGTTGTAAAGTTATTTCTCCGTTTGCTATTACAGGCAAGCCTCTAACCAGAAATGAAGAATTTTTTTCGTTTTTAATTTCTGTGATTGTTTTTTCCAGTAACAATATGCGTTCTTCTTTTTCTTGGAGTTTCTTCGAAAGACTGTTTTCATTTTCATGATCACCACGGCCAATTTTGTGCAACACAGGAATTTTATTTTCTAATTTCTCCATTGTTTCACTTGCCGATTTAATCATTTCAGGTGTTATCTTTTCTCCTGCGTGACTATCAGCTGTAATTTTTTTAATTAAAGATTTCATAGTATGAATGTAGCTATCAAGTTTCTCAAATTCATTTTCTTTCGATGAATTCCCATCAGAAACTTTAAAATAGTCAGCTTTTCTCAGTGTGCTACTGTAACGTGCTAGAACACTCCAGTCTCCTTGTGGAGCTTCTGCTGGTATAACGTATTGCGAAAAAAATAATCCAGAGCCATCTTGAGTAACCTCATTTTTAAGTACATATACTTTTTCAGGACTTTGAAGAAATGTATGTAGCGTGTCTACTTCCATCGGTCTGAGATACTCATCAAGAACACCGAAAAGAAAGTGAATGTTCTCACCAGGCTTGTATTCGTGTTTGTTTGCTTGTACCAACAAAATCGATGGACTTAAAACAGTACTAATAGTGTCGATTAAGGTACTTGTCTTTTCTAACATTTGTCCAACGATTTTTATTTCATAGTCTCTTCCAGCGAGATCTTCACTTTCAAAAGTAACTTTGGCAGACGAACCAGGCTCAAGTTCAATGGGCTCCGAAACAACTTCTTGTCCAATAATATTCAGTGAGACAGCCAAGTCCACTTTATGAGGGATATACTCAGGAACAGAAACAGTGATAACGTATGTAGCGTGTGGATAGATTTTATCAGGATATTCCGCTAAAAAAAATGTCTCCTTTGTTTCTTCCAATTTTACCTTCCGTAAATGTAAGAAAACTAACATAATGACTAAAATTAATTTAATGGGGCCCATTTTACAAATATTCTCTGTCCCCTACAAGATTTGTAAATTCTGTAGCAATTTACCTTATTGAGAACATGAGCTTTTGAATAACAGCTCTCTCTTTTTACAAAACTTTTATCACCACATTAATTTATTGATTTCTCCCTTCATATTACTTTGATGCAAAGCAACCATATTTTCAATACACAAACAATATTAATTGCTCAAATATTTGAGACGTGTTATGGGTACGTATATGACATGATTGTATTTATATATGCATTGTTAATTATCTTTCTAAACTAGGCAATAAATATTTATGCCGCATTCCGATTTCAACCTTGAGCCATTCATTTGATTGTAACCAGCTAAAATTTGTTACTTTGTAAATACGTTTTCAACCACCATTGCATGTAGCTAATTGTTATCATTATTATACTCTACAAGGACGTACCGAGAGGGGGGCACGTGCCCCCTCCAAATTCCGGAAAAAGGGGTTATTTGCGGCTGAAGCCCGCAAATAACCCGTTTTTCGGTGTTTCCTGCGGTGGTGCCCCCACCACATGCCACTCTATAGGTTGTGCCCCTACCAAACCGAAATCCTGGGTACGCCCTTGTATTATATATTTTTCCTTATGGGACACACATCGGAAAGTTGCAACAAACTCTACAAATATTTAATTTACGCAATTGCGGTCAATCGATACTATGTTACTTTCATGTGAGAGATGCAATCTCACTGCACTGGACTTGACTCCCACTTTTTTAGTCCTACTGTTCAACAGTCGGTCTCAATTTGAAAATATCATGTACTGCAAGTTTTGTAGGTTACATGTTAATAGTCATACACGATACAGGAATTGAACTTTAATTTTCAAGCAATTTATTAACAGAAAAATACATCTAGGTACTTTATTACGTGAATAGTAAAATTGTTTTACCCTTACTTAATGCTAATGGTATATTATTATGTTATTCAAAGGTATTATATCTACTACCCACCGGAGGACACTTTGTTTATTATCCTTCCTGCTACGCACTTACAGTCTAATAGTCACTGTCAACTACATAATATTACATATTATTAATATTTCCATCAAGGAGAAATTGATGTCATTTTTCATACATTTTATTTTATTACGCATGCATAGGAAAATCTAAGACAATTTGAATTGAAAAACTCGTTTTAGATTTTGAAACGTATATGTTATAAAAATACCAGCATTACTTATTTATTTATTTATAATTTGAAAATGTAAGCAATTGACAATTAAATATATGCCAATGCAATACCTACATTACAATTGGGTCATTTCAATGAGTGCGAATTAGTTACTAAAATGCGTCAATGAAAATAATTTTTAAGATTACGATCCACAATTGTCCATTGAACACAGGAATTCTGGATTGCATATTTTACATAGATCCGCTTCCGGAGCTTTGTAGAATTTTACCGATTTTTTGCTTGATTCATAGTAATCGTACATCATTACATACCCGGGGGCATGATTAGAAACATGGGTTTCTGTATTTACGGTCAAGCCAAAGCAAACGGTTTCTGAAGCAGCCAAAGAAGTAAAATACATATTCAAGCGGTCGCCAATAGTCTCGTAATTAGTTAGTTTTTTTGTATCGTTCAATTCTGTTAATTTAAACGAGTCAAAGGAATATCCGGTGGGCAGAGTTATTTCCATTAAAATCAAACTCGACAGTGAAGATTGTGTAGCCGTACCACATAATTGCAAACTCAATATTTTCCCCTCATCTACATCAGCCGCCTGAAAAATAAACAATTACATTTACAATATGCCATAATATTTTGTCCATCATAAAGAATTTATAGGTACGTAATTCTTTAATTATAAGTAAGTAGATAAGGTGGACTAATTGCACTTGTAATGGAAAAAAACACATTCTTTGGCCTGTAGTTTAAGTTACACGAATTTTTCGTTCATACATGCTAATTCTAGATGCAACATTAAAATGAAAAGAATGTTCATAAAAGTAAGTATTCACTAAACAAAATGTTTTAGCACTTTGTTTAGGTATGCTTTTTCCAATTTTTATTAAGTAGGTACCTCCACTTATTTTTTGTATACTTACGTTTGTGGTCAAAAGAAAGGCTGGATGAGACAATTCTTCCTTCATGTAATACTTGAGTCCTAGCTGCACAATAGCGGCTCCGGATCCAGTAGATGAGATTCCAAGAGTCGGTTCGTTGCTCGTAGGTGGAAATTCTTTTTCTTGAACACTCATAACATTGTCCTTGTTTATTACAAAATTTTCAGTCTCACTGCTCTTATTATTGTATGATACTGTGATTTTCATATCTTGGCCATCTTTTTGCATAGCAGTAGAAAGTCTTGATAATGCCGTTATTGCAACAATCGTGTCTTGAGTTGCTATAAAACCACCGTAAGGATTCATTTTCTTAATCAACCATTTGAGAATAGGCATAGCTTCCGTAATTTGCTTCCGGTGGACGTATGTCATCAATGCATAAGCAGTAGCCTCAATTTGTTTAGGTGATCCACGTTCGTTTAAGGCCGCATTGTCATTACCCTCTGTTTCCAGAACTGACCAAAAAAGTTCATCGTCCGCTTTCGGAGGTTTCTGTCCCTTATTCTGCACTGCTTTAAAGACTTCATCTTTCTTTTCATGATTAGCAAATTGCAAAGTATACGCCAGCAAATTACGAGTGTATGAATCAAGATCGTTGTAGTTGACAGTACTTAAGTATTTCAAACCCTTTTTAATCGCTTCTTCATATTCGGATTTGGAAATTTTTTTAGGTAACAAAGGGACGATTTCCAGCAAAGCAAGGGTGGTGAAAGCAGAAACAATTACAATTTTTCTTTCCTTCTTGGTTTTATAAAGTATTTCTCCCCATTCGTCAAAACTTCCCGATTCTGTTTGCATTAGCAGTAAATAGCTCAAGGATTCGGTTAGAGATTCATCATCAATTGTAATGTAAGGACGAGACATTATCAAAGACCTTACAACAAATGCCGTGAGCCAAGTAGATCCATTTGCATCCTTGTTTCCGAAAGACGAGAATGAACCGTCATACCTTTTATAGGATAATTGTTTTTGATAAGCCGTCTCTAATACATCTGTAACTTCTTTTTCAATTTTCTTGGTAGCTTTTTTCATTGCATTCAAGTATTCCAATATAACAATATCTAAGACGAAATTGAACATATTTTGTTCTCCGGATCCGATAGGTATTCTGATCAAACGGTTCATGTTCTCAACAGTATTTGCTAGGATATCCCCAATTACAACCACGGATACTTGATCTCCGCTATTGTCTCTTCCTTTGGGAAACGGTACAGCAATTCTTTTTTCCATAGAACCCGAAATAAATACAGTTGATGTTTTTCTTTGCAAAATTCCACGAGGTTTGACTAAAATTGGTTTTTGAATGGAGTTTCCTGCCTTTCCTGCTACAACTGCGTTAATCTTTATGTCTACTGTTCCAGTACTTGTCATATTTACCAAAAATTGAACCCACGCTACTTCTTCTGACTTAACCTTAAGTTCCTTTACTATCTCTGAGGAATCTTTGTACTTTGAGTAAAGGAAACTGTATTTCCTATCCTTATTATCCAAAGTAATTGTAGCAGTGATATCTTCAGTCATGAAATTATGTACGAGGAGCTGTAAACCCAAAGCTTCTCCTTGTACGACAGAATATGGCAAAATGATTGAAATAAAGAAGGGGCGCCATGTTTTCATGAGTCCCGATTGCTGAGCGACCGTAATAGATTTGTTTGTTGCGAGAGAGTAGCCAGTAATAACCCAAGAATTTAGCGATTCCGGAGCTTGGATTTCAAATGTTTCATTGCCAGTTTCGGTATAAAATTCTTTCCAAAACCATGTTTCCGGAATTTGCTGTTGCACAGTTTTAGCATCTTCACCCTCTGATGATCTGTGAATTTGTGTTTTCTGACCTTTCTTTCTAACCTTCATTGTATCAAACATTGCCTGTCTGGCCAGAACCATTGGAGCTTCCGCAAGCAAAAACCGCACTGAATTCAACCTACTTTTAATGACATTGCTGTTTGTCAGGATAATTAATCCGGCATCGTCGATAATTTCATACGCGGGGAATGTATTCCAATCCTTTCGTCGTGAGATTTCTTCTTCATAAGTCATTAACTCCAAAGCAAGTTTATATTCTGAGATATCTGAATCATCCTTCATTTCCAACATGGATTGATCAACTGCTCGTAAAGCAACGAAGGATTTTGGTTCAGTGCTGATTTGTAATGTCGCTTTTCCTCCAGGTTCACAATCCGCTTTGGGGGAAATGATGAGAAAATTATCTGGCTTCATAATAACTGGAAATTTGACTGAGTTCATGATGAAAATATTTTTGTTAGTAAAAAGAGAAGCAACCAGGAAATGAGCGGATGGAATGCAGGATTTTGGTAGAAATATTTTAAATGTAGCTTTCTTCGACAAACTTGGAAATAAGACTTTGTTATAGGCGAAAATCCTTCCTCTGGAAACAACCATGTAGACAATACTATTAAATTGTTCGTTGGATTGAATCATAACTTCTAAATCGTTATCAGCAGTGGGTTTCTCTGTAAGAACGGTTATGTGTAAATAAATTGTTGAGGCAGAGGACGCCTTTTTGGGCGGAGGAAACCATTGCGTTAACTCTTTGTAAGTGACATCAATATTTGCAACAGTTAGAAATTCATTTGTGGGTGTTTGGAAAGTAAAATTCACGAGACCATTGGCAGGGATGGCGGAATTAAATGTGCTTCCTTCTAAGGTGTATGAAAATCCATGAGTTACTTTAACTGCTTCAGGGTTATCGTCGGCAATAGGGATGTCATCTTGGGTTGACACTTTTATGACAAAAGTGAATGGAAATCCGGGCGTGAATGAGTCAACACGTGATACCATCTCCATTTTGTAACCATATTTGAACATAGGGATAGTCTCAGACTCTTCTTGAACAATTCCTCCAATTTTTTCTGTTACTTTAACATTGACGATGAATTCCTTATCGATGGCTTCAGGGATTGCAAGATCATTAACAATATCGAATTCTGCGGATACCATACCATTGATTGGAAGCGTTCGAACGACGTATTTTTCGTCATTCGAGGGATTTTTGTCAAATGCGTAATAAGCTCTGAGTGTAACAACGCACTTGCCTATGACAGCTTTCCCCATCGGGTAGCTCGCCTTAATTTGAGCAACGAACCGAGAGTTATTGTATGTTAAGTAAGCAGGAACTTTAAGATCAACATTTAATTTCGGAGGGGTAATTACAACCACTTTAAATGTAAGAACTTCTCTTCTTCTATTTGTTACAGCTTCAAGTCTCCATTCACCTAACAATGGTTTTGCAGACAGTTTCAAATTCCCAGAAAATATCCCTTTCGAAACAGTTGCGTTGATCCAACTCTTGATCAAATTCTTTTCAGGGTCACGAATGTAGACATCTGCTTTTTGGTCCTCGTCAAAAATTGTAAGAGCTCGGTTGAGAATTACAACACGGAATCGTACAAGTTCTTCGGGTTTATAAATTGTCTTGTCCATTTGTAACAAAATAGTTCTTTGTTTCAAAATCGTATACACTGCAGTCTCATCCGTAATGTTTTCTTCGGGATTATATGCGTGTAGTACGAGCGTGTATTTTATATCATTGAGTTCCGTTGGGAAGATTTTCAAAATTCTCGGAGGAAAAGCTGTAGATACAGTAATTTCCTCTGACCTAAAAGCCATTCCTCCATCGTTTTCTAAAGAAATGTAAAATTTTGTTGGAGTTGTAATTTTTTGAAGAAACAAAATTAGGTCGTATGATGCGTTATGTTGAATTAGTTTTGGTGCTACACAGGTATATCTTAGTTCTCCTTTTAATTCTGGTAAACATAGGAATATCAAAACCATGAAGATTTGCATCTTCACGGGAATAACGGGACTTTCTCCCATTTTTCCAATGTTGTTTACGAAATTTTCCTAAAGACTTCAATAACACTGTGTTCTTAATCTTCTTGGGGAATTTATCTGCACTTAAGTAGTAAATAGAGGTTATAACTTTTATGTGATAAAGCAATGGATATGTTTTGCAGCAATAAATTTTTACTACGACATTTCTCCAAAATGATCTATAATTAGTAAGAGTTAATGACAAATGTCATTGAAAGTGAAACAATGATGAAATTCCATTCTTCTAAAACATAAATTAAATTATAATGTCCTTCACTTTGCTTGAGAATCACAATGGAAGTTAGAAACTATATAATGTACTATTATTATTATGCTCTCTGCTAGGGCGTATCTAGGGGGGTCACAAGGTGCGCCCCCCCCCCCAAACTGATAAAAAAATATTTGGATTTTTTACGCTTTGGGCACACCCCAAACCATTTGTGACCCTCCCAAATGGCAATCCTAGTTACGCGCATGGCTCTCTGTAATATAACTCCTCGTATCGACTGCAGTACTGCAGATAAATAATTTTTATTCAGACAATGAATTGAAGTGTAGTAAATGACATAAAGTAGAAATGTTATTATAATGCAAGCTATTTTATTATTTTACGTCAGCCAATTCACTACCAGTTTGGTATGTGCATTTATTTGCGTAGAATATCATTGATTAATATTTCTACAATTGACATCTACAATAGTTCCATTATCCTTGTTATGATTTCTGAAAGTTTTCTGCACGAGGCTTCCCTAAAGAAGGTTAAGAATCAACAACAGCCTTCACTGCCGTCAATGCGAGTGTGTCCCTCCTGCAAAATTCATATGTCTTTTTCGAAAGGCACACACCGAATTTCACTTCTGCTTTGCATTTCAAGTCTTCACTATCGCTTTCTGTTAAAAATCATTTTAGTTAAATGATGTTCTGATACCTTACACAAGATACAACAGTGAAATCAGGAATATTTATAACTCTTACTGTTAGGCTGTATTTTTTCTACATTTTTGTCATATTGGCGTACGCAACTGTCGATAAGAGTTTCCGCTCTTTCTGTTGTGATATTATTGACTGCATCGGTTATGCGTTTCAAAATCACAGGTCTGTTGGGTATTCCTGTAGTATTGAGCTGAAAATAACACAGCAAGAATAATAAAAATTTCATCGTACATAGTACCATCGTACAATACATGTCTCTGTACATGCAAATAGCAATGATAATAATTGAGAGGGGTAAAACTAACGATAAGTATAAATAATTGTGTATACCAGTTGTAATTCTTCCAAGATGCAAGCACCAATACACTGCAATATGTAAAATGAATCATTTAAACACACAAACTCTTTAACCTTGCTTTACCTACATATATATTATACGTGCATAAAAGTTTATAAAAAGTAAGCCGACTCTGGTCGGAATGAAAATTCGTAAAAAAATATTATTACAGAAATATAGTACAGTCTAACATAAAATACAGATAGGTAGTACATATTATACTTAATAGTTGTTGACTTACAGGCGTATTTTTTATACTTTTCACTTCCAACCATTGCCAAGCAAGATGAGGTCTTAGATTTTCATGCGATACAATTATTCCTCTTATGGTTCTTTTATTTTCATCCTCTGCTGCATCGATAATTTCATATGATTCAGAATCTATCTCACCTTCATCATCTTTGTGGTCTGATGAATAAACTTCCAGCTCACCTTCTTCGATTTCTCTTTTCCTTCGCTTTGAAACATCCATTTCTTCAGCCGCACATATTTTTATGTGTTGAAGAGATTCAAAAATACTGAATACAGATGAGCAGTTTATAACTTGCTGAAGAGACTGCATGATTTCCCCAAAGTAATAATGTTAATCTCAAATCTCAACACAGAAAATAATAGTTTTCAAATATTCAGAATGTGTGATTCAATTTTTTAAGTTACCTCTTCCAAAGCAATTGTTGACATATTTGCCAAAATCTCTGCATATCAAAAGTATATAAGTGTATGTTATCATCTGATATCATCTATATGTTGATATATTGTTAGTTTATATTTTCATGCAACCTACCTATAAGAATTATTCTGTAATTCATAAAGTTGTTATTAAGATTTCTACTAAGATTATACTTACCAAACTCTGTTATATTGAAGAGATGATCATTGGAATTGGATTTGCTCTTTGCGTCAGCTGAAGAGTAAAATAAAATTTCTAGTAAAACTAACGATAAAAATCCGAAAATGGACATATTGCAATTGCAACTCTGCTCTTTCGAAGCATTCCAGTTAAACCAAATTCCGACTCAAGTTTTTATATGTGCTAGCAAGTGTTAACTCCCAAATTTATATACGGACAAAAACAGATCAGACTATGGATCTTGTATTGTATAAGTTCTTTTATTGATGAATCGTGTCAATTTCATGCTATTGATACTACATCCGGTGGTCTTAGTACGGAAAATTATCTATTTGTTAGTTTAATTAAGAATATAGGATGTTACAACATATCGACGGTTGATACAGAATTAGTTTTTGACTATCACAAACTGCGGATACGTTTTAGCAATCATACGTTCTGTCATGCCATTATGTTATGTCATTATGTATTATGTTACATGAGGGTTTATTATTATATATAGAAAAGCACGAATAATACTTTTGCGATAATTGAGTATCACAACTGTATAATTTTCAGTGTATACCTCATCATTACTGTTTTGTATGCAGTTTACGTAATTTTGTCACTGACAAAGATTTCTAAGCTACGCGTGGTGACCATAGTGCATTTCTGAAACGACAAAGTTTTTTAATATGGCCACAAGATACAATCTGTTAACAATAAGACTTTGATGTTTCACTATTGTGACTGTTGAAACCTTTGTAAGGTGATACTGTGAGAGCGACCTTTCTAAATTAGGAGCATTAGTTAAATCTGACCCTTTAAATAAATTAACAACGATTAGCATACAAAAGTTTACAATTGTGTTTACAGCATCCGTATCCTTTTAGATGATCATGGGGATAAAAGGTAAATACTGAGTAAGTATTTATAAGTCACACTTTGTACCTTATTGTCAACACGCAAATAATTATATATATTGAGTTCAACAACTATTTATGTAGATTCAGGTACGTAGTAAACTTTTGACCAAGCACAATAAACAGCGATACCCCTTCCGCCAATCTTTTCATCTGAGGATCATAAAACATCGCACGTATAAAATAAACCTATGCACTCTGCAGGCTGTGATTCGTGATTCACAGTAAATTTCCTCAATTCATAGCTTCCTTGGCTTACAATTATTCCGGCTCTTTTTACAGCATTTTAATGAAAACAAACTAGTTAACATGTTTTGGCTTTATAGTGATTGTGGTCGAACACATGATTCATTCTGTTTTTTATGCAAACCAAGTCAAGGATTAAATAATGCCAAGAGTAACAAATACTCCTTTTCTATATACAGAATAAAACACAGGCTCATCTATCAATACATTTTTCATTCTATTCTATACCCACTACCAATAAGGTAGTATTTCTATAAGTGTAGTACCATTTTATACTAGGTTAGGTATACCTTTACTGATATTGATAACTTAATTACTCAATGCATTTTATAACATTAGAGATTCCAATAATGTGTAGAAATAATAATCTATGGCATGACAGGGTAGAGGTAACCTACCTACATACGTCATATAATTTTATGTTTTAATTCATTGATATGAAGGAAATGAAATGAAAATCTATGCTGTTTCGACTCGACTGCTAATTTTATTTTATTATAGGCGAAACTCTCAATTTGTAAACCATAAAAATATTATTTATAGCTCAACCATCCATACCAAAGGATTTATTCATTCACTGAATTAGAATTTCAGTTTAGTAATATCCTACTTTACTATGTTTATATGTTACTGTGTTTGTGTTCTCACGCCAGATTCACTATGAGGTATTTTCTATGTCAGTTCAGTACTGCGCCAGAAGTAAAAGTGAACTTTGCATGCTCTACTGAGCAGAATGGAGATAAAAATTATTACGATAGCCTAAATACAAACAGAAGTATTATACAGTACAAATATATTGTATTTCTAGTATTTCTTTGGCACAATTTATAAATTCAGCTTAGGTACAGTAAAGACTACGATCTCTAGCAGTAGCATTGTTTCATGTGCTATATACTCAGGGAACAATCATAGGATTGTAACTGTGTAATTACTTATTATCCAACTTTATAACTCAAATGTCATATATGCATAAACAATCGTATTTCATAATAGGATTTTGAATGTCAAGTCAAGGTTGGTGTTAAAAAAATCTGTGTAGGTTCTCATCAGTATGTATATGAAGTATGCAACCCACAGATGAATTGGAGTTACAATATCAGACACAAACGAACATAAAAACAGGACATGTAATCATGACATAATTGCAGTGGGCAAGCAACGCACACGGCTCCTCAGATCTCTCTTGGCATGCAATCACACTATAATGATAATACCTACCTAAATATCTAAACTCTTGATGCAAACTATCACAAACAAACTTCCTCACACACTGTAATTCAGTATAAATGATGACAATTTCGTGCTTTAACATGAAAAGATACGGTCTTTTGCAATGACGACAAAAAATTCGTCGATGATAAATATTTCTAATCAAAATTCAAAGCATTTGTTGATGAGATGTACTATGCAAATGCGATGCACCAATTGGTTGCAAAAAAAGAAAGGTCAATTACAATTTTTTCAAAAACTGGCAACCATTAAATAATTTTTGAACGAGAAATTATTGTGAAACTGAAAACAACATAATATGGCTAAGAAAAAGTATGGAAATGTGTTCTTGAGCTTAATCATTCAATCTAAGAACTAAGTTGTTGAGACAAAACCCACGTTCATCGTTAAAGTTGTTTGTAGGATAGTTCAGGGATATCTTACTGCTCTTGCCATAAAGATATCCTATTATTATGAAGGTATACATATATAGTACAAACGCGTAATTTAAACATTAGTATATTGGTATATGCTACTTGATGGATGAAATGGCAAAAAAATGTTGGATGTCTATGGTGTCTTTTTTTGGCTGTATACTTTCGCAAAAATCATGTAACCGAAATTTCATGGCTAGTCAAGTTTGTAAAGTTGGTGAAGTCAAGTTCATTGTTTTCTGAATTAGACTGACCTTAGCGAACAGTTTTTTAGTTTCATATTCAGCCCTGTAAATAATGGGACTGCAATCTACCACCACGAACATGAATGCCATTCCCCCACTAAAATGGAAATATCACATTGATTATTTTTCACCTTGAGGATCAACTGCATTCTTCCGCTTTTTGTGCATCCTACTATTAGTCTAACAAGTAATGAATAATATACTTACATAAAATGTAATAATAAATAGCACAATTTTGCAGCATTTTGCTGTAGTAGAATCGTCCAGGAGTATTGTAAAGCTCTGTGGAGGGATATGAATCATCCTTTAGTTGAGAAATACTTCTACATGTGGTACTTATTCAGATTGATGTTCACAAAATGGAATAAAACGAAAGGGCAACATACTCTCCAAACGCTCATCTATCAATGTCAATTTTCCAGTTTTTTGCAATGTAAATGTAACGTAAAATATCTAAACTTGGGTATAAATTTTGATTTGGCAATACTGCGTGCATATATACCTGATATTATGAACACTAAGTTACCGAGTTGCAAGATGAAAATAATATTGCAAAAAAGATCTGACAAAGCAATAAGGATGGCACTATAGTGAACGTCTCATTGTCATTTTTAATAAATATCGTTTTTAGAGCAAAGAATTGCTGATTACTGCGACTGCGATGTATGTGAAGGAAATCTTCATTTTACCAGAAGTACTAAGTAGCATTCATTATTCGATCAACTTCACATTTGCATAACATACCTGTACTGTCACTGTCTCAATTAGGTGTAACATTTCACATGCAGCTTGCTAAGCCAGTTGCTATTTTAAAAAATGCAAACTGTACTGTGACTGTTGTGAGTGCCTCACTTCAACTACTTCAACATTCAATGTTCCTCGCATAGCCAGAGGAAATTCACAATTAGTGCTAAGCTGATACACGATGATGTCTGTAAGAACATTAAAGATTTTCAGGTTTGCTTTGCTTACTATAAAGGTATATATTGCAAGTATAATATAAGCACTAGCACACCTATACCTACATCTTGTTTCATTTATTTACTTGTATGGAACAGTCATTCATGATACACAATACACTCGCATATAAATAGGCTAAGGTTAAGAAACTCTTCTTATATTTATGCTATGCTAAGTGTAGTAAAGTGCATTCCTTCTTTCTGAATATAAACATTTAGAGTGCTGTGTATTGTGTTGCGCACTTATGTAGCATACAACTTTAACGATTTCTTAGGTACTTGTACTGTTACTTACCAATCACAAATCTCTGTTTACTACTATCCCCTGCATGTTTTGACGCTGCAAAGGACACCACCTCCATAAATATAATAATTTACACTAACTAGCTCAATACACATAATCTGAAACGGATATATGGAAATAGGATAGGTATCTCTTTGTTTGAAGAGCTTTTCCTTTATGATTAGCACGCTCAGTGATTTTGAGTTGGATATTTTGGTTTGCCATTCTAAAAAGGCCCGAAGCATTTATTTAATGTTCCATCTCATTGACATTATTTTATATTTGTAATTTCGTGTTGACAGAAAGTCAAGATGATAACAAAAGTCATCAATGGATCATGACTACTATACAGATGAATGTTGGCGACAACCTCGTCATTCAATACTTCACAACAGCAGAGCCTTTCCATGTAAAAAACCTAGTACATATATACCTAGTATAGTACTTAATAACAAGTAATCAATATAATAAATATTATTTATATAATAACATAGATACAGATTACAGATATATCAAAAGAGCAATTTCATATATACGTGAATGCACTGTTACACCATTGTTACGGAATGCTTGTGTTTTTTTCTGTCTCCACTTTTTTTCTGTTTTTCATGCTATCTTATGTAGACCTCATCAGGTTCTAATGACGATTTATGCAACCTTGTCTTGACACGCTCTTCATGAGACTGCAAGTTTTGGCAATAACCCTTCATTTCTTAGTAACCTTTGAGTAAGTTCATTTAAAATCATTTTACGGTCAACATTCGTGTAGGTAATATTATACAGTTTGCTGTAGCAATGTACTCTAAAACTTAACGAAGTCATGTTTTTATTGAGGCATGGACCCTAATATAATTAATATTATTTTATGATTCACATGCGCTAAATAGAATTATGCAATTAAACTTGTTTAGGTTTTGGATTTGATTGATC
>JABASD010002879.1:0-23273 GCA_019776165.1 Pogonognathellus flavescens
CTTAATGTTTTTAACTGAAAGGAAAATATTATCTGAATGTTACTGTCCATAATGATTTAAATAAGAAATATAGGAATGTAAAATCAAGGAGATGCGTCTAAAAAATATTTTTATAATTTATCGGTTATCATTACAAGTTTACCTGAGTGTCAATCGTCTGGATGCAATTAGTGAGAGACAGAGTTTGCAAACAACCCGTTGTAAAGAGAAAAACAATGGAACAAAATACGAAACCTAAATCTTTCATGGTGAATGCGAAGCAGTAGTAAAATAACATACAAATTGAGCCTGTGAAGATGGCCATGTGAACGAGAATAAAATATTTACAAGCATTTTTGAAAATATCTACGATTTCCACAAAAGAAACTAATTGATCATTAAATTGTGACACGTAAATTTTTATTTTAGAATTTTCCCAAACTTGTTTTGTACTTGTACGGAAGTTAGAAAATATTATGCTATCGTGATTTAAAGTACAAGCCATTTCTTCCAATCTTGAAGACAATATACATGAAATCAAACCCATTGTTGTCAATATAATGCAGGTGGAAGGAAGCAAAAATATATTATGGACAACAATCATGAAATAACCGGAATTTTTGTCTGGGGTAATATAAAATAGCCACGATGTGGTTTTGCTCCATTCGAGATGATCCCATTGATTTGAGTAACTGAACAAGTAGCAAAGCCAATTAATAGTTCCAATGTGAAGTAAAGTGATTAATACTGTGCTAGCTAACAAAAGGATAAAATTTAAATTCTTCCATAAATACTTTGCGATTTTTTCTCCAGTTTTGAACTTATGGTCAAATAATAAAATCGCGTTTTTGCAAGTTATAATTTGACTGTTCATGAAATGCCAGACGATGTAAGAACTTAATCCTTTTCCGTAAACAATCCATGAAAATAATCCAGAAGTTAAACTTCGTACTGTAGTTTTGTGTATTTTCAAATTGTATTCTGAATGTTGTAGTAACATTTTAATGACGCTTTGGGTTGTAATAGCGTGAAAAATAAGAAATGCAGCAAAAATAACGCAACGTTTAGATTTCAATTGGAAATTACCCTGGTTGTCAAATGGTAAATACCCGATGTAACTAATAAAATTTAAAAATTGCGAAAGTATTTTCAAATCAGACATTGTAAACGGAAATTATGACAATAACAAAGTGTAGTTCCTAGACCTTTAGGTTCTTCAGCTACCAAACTGAATTCAGTTCCAAGAGACAGTAAAAATGATCAGCATTCTTTCTTCTGTTTTTGGCAACTGTGGATTAACTTTCTTTTTGAGAGAATTTTTATACTGCATAAGACGTAACATAATCAGGTCCCTAATCTTAATATTAAAAAACAAATGCAAATATTGCAGATATTTCTATATTTGTTCCCCATTCTGAAATGACAGGGCGTGTCTACACTGAATTCATTTTTGTGTTTCTTATCGTTTCTTTCAATCAATATTGTGTTGCATTGCTTCATTAATTTAATGTTTCTGGCCTTTGACAGAATTAATATGAAATATTCAGAATATTAATTCATTAACAAGTACCTGTCCTACTTATAAAATATTTGCTTCATTGGTGAAGCATAATGAATGAATAATAAATATTTCCTTGCTCTTTATGCTTGCAATAAGTAATTCCATCTTATCCTGTTTCCTTTTACAATGTACTGTAATTCTTGTGGCAGAAATATTCATTCGTATGGTTGTTTTCTTTTCCCTGTGGTTTTTAATATAGCTATACGGCCAAAGTTAGTTAGTTTGACTACAGGTTTTACGAAAAACAATAAAATGGTGTCTGCTACAACAATTCTGTAATATGAAACTTTAGTAATACAGAAGGGAAATATATAAATGCAAATATATAATGGATATTTAGTACAAAAGTAATTTTTTAACTTTATCTTTCAAGAAAAATAAGTTTTTCTACAAAGAAATTCTTCAAGAAAGATGGATGGTAAGAATGACAATTACGAACATATTTATTAAAAATTAATGCATACATACATGCCTATATGTGCAAATGCGAATCTAGAATTCATAAATAACGTGGATTCAAAGTAAAAAAATGAGAAAATTTCGGCTTTCACCCACAGATTTTTATTTTAAACACCCTTTACTTTTTGGAATCTGGGTGGGGCTCAAGCCCTGTTAACCCACACACAAATACGCGCTTGTGCCTGTGTATTACTAGAATTATCAGTAGACTTTTCTAAAAATGAAAGTAATAAAAAACACCTATGTAGTAAATGCAATTTTTAATGGCCATATTTATGTAAACTAAAAAAACTAACTATTTTTTAAAAGAAGGCAGCACGAATACCTTTTTACGTGGAGTAAAAATAATTACATTATTAAACTATCACAACATCACAACATTTTTTTAATTTTTAAGTACAGTAGTATTATAACAATATCAATATCACTACCACTACATAATAATGGTATAACTATACCATACCTACATTGACGTTGTATTTGTGTGTATAACAGAAATGCATACAATTTGCACCGGTGTGGTAATATTATTTCAAGATGTTAAGATTGAATGTTATCCAATATCCATTTAAGATATTCTGAGGATTGTGTATAGATTCCTGGAAGACCTCTTGTTCCACATTTTGTAGGTCCGAAAGAAACAATGCCAATTTGAAAAAATCTTTCCATTCGTTGTCGATTATCGTGTACGGAATAAACTAATGGTCCACCACTGTCACCATCGCATGAGTCCTGATTGGAGATCCCTCCGGCACAAAGCTTTTGTAAATAAATTTACAAATTATAACAAGTTAACTAACATTTCGTTTGCATAAGTTCTTCTAATTATTCTGTAGTATATTTTATTGCTTTACCTGTGAGCTTCCAATTTTGGTCTTCCCGACATAAATTTCATTACAACGCTCATTAGGTACAATGGGAACACTTACGTACTGCAACATTTGACTTTCTTCAGCTACATCTGCATTTTAAGATTTGCAAAGAATTTGTAAATGTTTTCATTGTGTTTATGTAAAAAAAAACTTGGGTCATTAAAGACTTTTTATACCGTATCGTGTTCTTCCCCATCCTGCAACGATTCCAGAATTTTCTGTGGTTTCACTAAAGTCTGGAAAACGTCTTAACACATATTCCTTTACAAATGGAAGACATACAGGCTGAATAAAGGCTGTATAAATAAAATCGTTTATTACGTAAACCTGTTTTTGCAAAATGAATGCTTTAAACTTCTGCAGCAAGGATGAAAAAATATTTGTAAAGAGTCTTACTTGAAAATTCGATATCTTTATCCAGTCTCAAAAGTGCGATATCATTTTTCTTCGAAGAAGGATTATAATTTGGATGTGTTATGATTTTAGCAATTCTGTAATCCTTTACAAAAGAACATCCCGACGAGTCGGAACAATCCGGATTTTGTGATATATCATGTTCCCCAAGACGAACACTGACACTAATAGTATGATAATAATTTTAAATGATGCATGTTCCCTTTTGAAATATCTACTAACTATTCTGTCACAATTTGTAATTAGTTTTAGTATAATTTCTTACGGTCGTTGATTTTCATTTTCAGCAATTGTGCAGTGAGCTGCAGTTAAAACGTAGCGTTTATTGATAACAGAACCACCACAGAAATATTCTGTATTGCCCCGTCCTACATCTAAAAAATTATTCATATGATTATAATTATTGATGAGAAATTAGTGATTCATTTTCGATAGCTGTTATGTAATTGACAAGATTTTCATGTAATATAGTAAGTAGTAAAAACTTACTGTATCCGATTCTTGCAAGCCAGGGGAAAAATCCAAGCTGTGGAACTTTTCCACCAATAATGCGATCTGCAAATTTCACCTTTTGTTCTCCACACTCCGAAAGGGCAGGAAGCAAATTGAAATTACGGTGTTGTCTTATAGAAGGCCTTTCATCAGATTTAGGTGTCCTTTCATCTGTGAGATGTAAAGGACAGCAAACCTAAAAACATCAAGGGTTTCATTTACGTTTTTATTTACTGGAATTAAATAATTTTGTTTAATTTAATTTAAATAATTATGTTCAAGTTAGTCAAATAACCGTTGCAGACTTTTGTAGTATGAGAAAATGAAAATCTATTTTTATAGGAATATTATCCGGGCTACTACGTACAGATTACATAACCAAAGTTTGAATCAGACCAGAAAAGGAGTATAATACAACTTCGTATTGATTTCAATGAAATTGGATTTGTTACTAATTCTAATATGTACTAAAAATCAACCAATTAATTTTAAACTTCTTTCTAAAATTGAAATAAATAAAGATTTGCGAACATTTCATACATAAATTGTACTTCGTGTAGAATACCGCATCCGTTTTCAGAGATATTGTTATAGCTTTTATGTGATTCTTAGAAAAAAACTTACAAATATAATATGTTCCCTTTTTCAAACCAAATGTAGGAAATTGCTCTAATTATTAATTGCATGTAGATATGTCATCACTTCAATGTATAGTGTTAGATAATAAATTTTGGAAAACATACATTCGTACTCCGACCTTAAGTAATCATTGATTGGTTTAAAATGGCTGCGATAGAAAGAGTGACGATGAAACTGTATAAGACAAGGCACTAAAGACACTAACCTTTGGATCTTCTCCTGCAAAGCCACAAGTGACTTTTTGCAATCGTCGAACATTTCCCCCATCGACAAATCCATCGTCAGCTACAATGAGTCGCAAAGCTACTGGACATCTTTTGATGGAAATACAAGTGCCTTCTTGATCATCAAATGACTTACACATCTCTATATATACAGATAGTATAATATTTGTATAATTAGTATTTCAAATGCTTAAGAACATTCCCTTATATATTTCCTTCCATCATCATCAATAATGACATGTTAAAAAATACTACTTTAGCAATTACAGACAATATTTAAATGCGCATTATTTGACTTACGAGCAGAACTCAAGGTGATAACATTGCTTAGTACCAAGACGAAAATAAAATTGGGAAAAAACGACGATGGTGAGAAAAACACATTCATTGATGACATGTTATCTCCTAAGAATCTTAAACACATAATACAATTGTCTGTAGTGTAAATATACAGTATGTATACATAAACAGTTTGTGTAATGTTTTATCACTTTATTTCCTTTTAGTGCATACTTAAGTTTATTACGTATATAAGATAATAGTATACAGATGTATAGGTTTATTGTTTTTACATATACTGAAAAAGACACTGAACACTTTTTGCAAGGGTAAAAAGAACGTTCACTTCGTTTAGCAATTTGCACTGAAAATAATTCACTCCCTTGAATTATCTAAGCTTGAACAAAGAAAAACTTTGAATTGTTTGAGAATACTACAGATAGAAATTCCATTACACAGAGAAACAACCAGAATGATAAGCAAATTCGGATGGAAGAAAATGAGATTTGTGTGCAACTCTCATTCAAATGCAGAGTACAATGATGCTGCTGGATTTTAAGAGCTCACACTCAACACAACTCCTCTATGGGTATTCCAATAAACAAAAAAGTTGTTGAAGACATAATAAAACAGTATAAGTACCTACTGTATAATGAATAAGGTAAATACAATTGTAATCCACTTGTTTATAGTACACCTTCTTCAAGTAAGAGCTGTAATTATAAGTTAAATAAAATACAAGTTATTACTACATGCGCAAGTTTTCTATAACACTTACTTGTAGTCTCAGAGTCTTGGAAGAAATACCACAAAAGAAATGCCTATATAGCTATGTATGTAGCTTTAAAATTTATTCACAAATCAGACAGCTATATACTGAACCACGTAAGTAAATGGAACTGTGCAATAAAATATTTTGTCAGTTTTATGTTTTTTAGATAAGTATAACACCTACCTAGGTAAATTGTACAATATAAAACGATAGGTACTTACAGTACCTTTGCATTTATGCACAAATAAACGAACTGCTGTACATATTTTGTAAATGCAGAAATTAGGCATTTAAACCACTTATTGTGGTACTTCCACCATATAGGTATATATTACATGTATGAACGTGTATTAAACAATTTTAGTTAATATTTTCTAGGTACTTGTTTTTTTACATTCAATTTCCAGGAAAATGATGACTTCTTTGTTTACAATGTAATTATTATATTGAGGTACTACAACAATCAAGGTACATAATAATCTTAATGTGTATGTGCCTACTATTATATTGCACCTATTGCACTTGTGTAAAATATTACCTTAGCTTAGGTGTATGTATTAGTAGAGATACTTGTTTTATCTATATGGAGCAGAAGACACAGGGGAAAAATGCTTTAATTATTTCATTAGTTCATGCAATAAAAGTTCATTTTTTAACTTGCATGTCCAGTCTTCAACAACTGTAACCAAGTTGCTACTGCTGTTTTATATGCTATGGCAGTTACTTGTGTATTCTCCAAGAATCAAAAAATTTTATACAAGAAGAACAATAACAGCTCCAGACAACCACCAGTATTTCATGTTTGACTACAATTTAAATCAAACACTTTCCTTCAGTTTATAATATATATAGATTACTCTGTTACTGGTCGTGGTGTTGGTAGCAACTTTCTGCATGTAAATGCACCAGGTGTTATTACGTCAATCCACTCATTAGAATACTCAATTCTGAGAAATCAAGAAAAAACAATGGGTTTTAGGTACACAGTTGTAGTGCTTAAAGGTGGTTCGGTTTGTAATGGAGCATGAAATTCATTCGATTTTGTAAAAAAACTTCCAGCAAGGAAAAAAACTACAATTATGTCAATGTTATATTTATCTACGAAACTTGCAGTGTTACATACCTTTATAGTCCCATAGGTATTGAGGACAAATTTTAAGGAAGGTTATTAGGTTAGGAAGGAAAATTGTTATACTTTTCTCATGTGCTTCCAAAATAACATACATAACTCAGAATTTCTTTAACTATACAATTACAAAACTTAAAGGTAGTCTAATAATGTTTTAATAATTCCTAACCACTATTTACCAAACGGGAGTAAACAGAATTTATTTAATTCCAGCGCATGCAGTAGGTGTGGGTCAGTATTATTGTGCTACTAAAAACGAGACAACTAAATCAGTGGGACTCATTAATCACACTTTCAAAACATCTGTTGAACCAAAAAAAATATTGATGTTATTTTTAATTTATAACGTGATTGATATCACATCATTTCTCTTTGTCACAATAACATGAATAAAAATGTTTCATTTTAGAATTGTTTTCCATGACTTTTTTCGATTTGCCCACGTATTGTTAGTCAGTTTAATGTAATGTGTGTTTATATGGAAGCGTAGAATTTAATACTATTGATATACGTTAGGTATGATATCATCACTCCTTCAGTCGCCGTCAGTTGCCCTAATTGAATAAATAAGATGCACACCCTACCCCATAAGAATTTCATACAAGTTTCAAAGATTTCAAACACGGAGAAACTAGTATATACTTATATTATTTTTTGTTTATTATTTTTGATTGATAAAATTTTTATCAAACTGTTTATGTGCATTGTACCTCATTATCCATTGTTACTATCTGTAGGTACTCGTAAAGATATATCCAAAAGAGGCATGACAAATGGAATCACGCTATATACAAGCAAAAAACATAACTGCTGCTTTGCCGCAATATATTTAACATTTACAGATATTAGCATGAAGGAAACAGCAGAAAAAGGAATCAATTTGTATACAAACAAACATTTACATACGACATTTCTGTATACGAAAATTTCTGATTAAGTCAACTGGGAAGCTTCATCAAGTGCTCCACGAATTTGTATTGTCATTAATTTCATTTTATTTCTTAATTACAACTAAACTGTCCCTGTCGGAAATGTTTTGCGTGCACAAAAGACTGAAAAGACTATTACAATGTTTAATTGATTTTAAACCGTGTAATTTGAATGAGACAACAGATTAGATTACGTACAAACCTAAATTAAATGTAAGTGAAATGTGCATAGATAAGCAAAAAATTAACGCATTCCCTAATATCCCTAATAGCCATGTTGTGCAAGGGTTTGATAAAAGTGGTTTTATATGGGGTACAATTAATATGAAACGTCAGCGAACTTTGTTTTGGAATTTTTCTACAGGTGCATTGCATTTGAATAAAAGTACGGACTATAGTATAGACTGCGTACAAAATGCATCTAGGAATAATAAATTCTATCCGTTTATGACGTTCAAGATTTCACACAGTGACCTTCCACAAAATTTTTGCCATTAAAAGTTAAACCAATATAATTTTTGTATTTTCTACCATTATGCATGCATATTATTCGTTTCACACCCAACCAGTTACTTTTCTTTAAACAGCTTATTAGATAATAGTTGCATACAAAACAGCATGCAGTAGCTTGCATGAAAATACATAACTAATATCTATACAATAATATAAATACAGATAGTAACAATGCGTATTTCATCGGTGTAATAAACTGGTAAACACTTTTCTAAGTAGGTAGCAGGTACCTATAATATTAGTATGGGTTTTAACAAGCGGTCGAGGGTCGAGCCATGCACTACTTTATTAGAGGTAATTCTCACATGAACTTGAATTGCATGACATCACAGGTTATGTAACTTTACAAATAGGGATTTCTATACTTTTAACATAATACAATTAGAGCGACAACGAATAATAAGATTCCTATAAAGAATATTGTTCCTACTGCAATTTTAGGTCTAACATGTCAATCAAGAAAAATCTGTAGTACTATTAGTGGTGCAGTCTGCAGTGTAATTTTAATAAGTAATAGTAATAATATTATTATGTACAGAAATAATACTGTGTACCTGCGCTTTAAAAAATCAATACAATTATTATTTCTTAACAATGAGCTGTAGGAAGTAGTATTTATTACAATGAGGATGATGCTGTCCCCGTTTTACTTTTGCTAATTGTAAATATTGGTTTTTAGTAATCAAACCACAAATCTGTCTCAATTCAGCTCATAGTTAGTATGAAAGGGAAAAAATAAAGTAGATCAAATAAAGGATCCGTGAATATGATTATTGGTGATGGTTATTAATAAAAGCTCTGGACTGGAATTATTAAAAACTTGTGAACGAAATAATATGATGAATTCATAAAATCACTCATGTTTCAGTTGTTAATAATTCAATGTACTACTTAAAACTACGAATTTGAAATCATCTCTTTAGCCTACAATCCAGTATTATTAGTATTAATTTCTGTTTAATAACTATCACTATAGTTTACAAATTGCTTATTTTGACAATATTTAAGCAGATGGTACTGCTTAAATATTGTATTCTAAGCAAATGTGCTCAAAATAACATTCAATGTATATAGGCTATCTAGATGTACAGTTGGTATAATATTTGCACTGTCTGAGTGATTTCTATGATGAGAAATGATGATAGAAAATAAATCGTCATTCAGTCTGCATCTGCTGGTTGTTGATTGACAGATTCCATGCAATCATGTAACATTTTTACAACAAATTGGAAAAAGTTTAAAAAATCGTAGCTTAAATTGGGCAAGGCATTGTGTTTGATTTAATTGTCAGATCAGAGCTGATGTTTCCCTTCAAAACAACACGATGAAAATTAATTGCACAAAACTCGCAGAGATTTATCCACATCATCATCGTTTATTTTCATGCAACGTAATTTACATCGTTTTACTTCTTTACTGCAGCCACATACCTACATTTTACATAACATAAAATTCTACTACGTATATAGGTATTTCCTTTCCTTACGTGCTATGAACATCTCTCGTGATCCAATGGAATTATTTACATACAGCTTCATCCATTCAATATGAAAATGTAAATACCTTCCCAGCCTTTCTCACATTAAGCGCTCGTTTTATTTCAAAACAACAAAATAACAATGATAATAATATGTAAAATTCCTAAATACGTACATTTACCTCTGACAATCCTTCCTTTAAGTTTAAAACCAACTTAATTCATATTATTGCGTATTTGCAATGGTTTACGTGTATTTCCTCACTGAAATAAAATTGCAGGTAGCTGTTTAGCATTTGAATCGTCGTAATATTCATTTTTCCAAAGTACAAAGTGTAGTAAGTTGTATAAAACTGCATTTGTTGACTGTCATGATGATTTTTTCGCACTTATTCACTCTGTAGAGAGAAGAGTGATGGAGATTTTAGAGATATACACATTAACTATGCCCATAATAATAAAATATCTACTTTTATCGAATTTAAGGGATATTAATCATGCTGATGTTGAGTGATGAGCTACATGGACACTCTCGTGTGTGCAACTAACCATATACAAGGTCATTTCCATTTCGTTCCAGAGCATTACAAGAATAAGTGTAGCAGACGTTGTATTTTATGGCATTAGCATTAACAATCTCATCTCACACACACAGTAGTCCGCATTCTCCGCATATGCAATACATGCACATAGTGTTTTGTGAATGCAAACAAAAAATGCAAAGAGGGTAGTCTGACAATAATACATTACCTATAGCGAATACTATGGCAAAATTTCCATATCACTATTTTACTACCAACTACCCTTTCATGAATCTCTCTCTCCCCTGCGGAATGATGGTAATGATGTGCTATACACTGGTAATAATAATAATAACACACACACAATATATTTATGCAGAATTCCATTATTGTACATATAATACAACATTAAAACACACTGCTACTCTTTAACTTCCACATAGTAAAATATTTTTATATAAGGCAAACACAGAGTTATATGCTTACACATGTAATTAAGGTTCTATATAGGTTTAGGTACCTATATAGCTGGAAATGCTCAATTCTACTGTACTTCTGGGTTATAACACTAATTTTGTATATATAATCTACTAATACTAATATGTATGATTTTATTTTGCTTTTTCCAGCATCCTTCCGAACAATGTGTATGTGTATGTACTATTGAATGCATGAGCAAAGCAAAAGTAGTATTATTAATGTGGGATTTATATAATAAATATATTATTATATGCATGTCTGATGTGTATGGTGTGTTGTTTTAACTTCTTTCCTTTTTGAAGAGATGTAAGTGTAAATTATCAGTATTGTATTGCATTCAGAGACGAGAGAGGTTTTTACGATTCTGTTTCTATACTGGACTGCTATACAGATAGTTAAAAAATTTACACAGAGAAATTAAATTAGAATCTGGATATGTGTAGTTCCTGGTAGTTGGTTAGTTTAGACATACTGGTGTGTGTATAAGTCGTTGTCTCGTTTCTCTACATGATTTTCAGTTGTAATTCTGTAGATTTTAGGTTATCATTGAAGATTTGAATCAAATGAAAAGCAGAAGCATTCGGATTACAAAGCGAATCAATTCAAGTGTGTAAAAGTGTGTGTAGTTATAATACAGTAGTTTATTCGACCGCAATTAAATATATTTGAGACAGACAAAGACAACTGATCTTCGAAAGGTTTACTTATCTACAGAACTTTACTAATATATTTGGATTGGTGAAATATTAACTGTGTGGATTTGAGAGAAATTATCGCCCTGATAGAAACACATGTAAATCTCAGTTGTCAGTTTTAGTTTGTGATAGGGATATATTAAAGGTTCAAAACTGTGTGTAGCTTAAAAGCGAATTAAATCATGAACCCATCAATAGTATTTTCATGTTCGTCGAGAAAATGTCTACTTTTATTTTCATGCTTTATTTACTGCAATTTAATTTTCATGTAAGCTTATTCGTATGAAATTACTTATATTGCTATACATATAATATATGAGTTATAGTTTAAATTTTTAAATAAGATACCTTTTGGGAAATGATAATAATTTATTTGTTGAATACACATATAGAAGGGGAAGTGCGGCTTCGGACATTCTGGACAACTTACTTGTAGATTACGACAGAAGGATACTTCCCCATGACTTAGGTGAACTTTACAAACATATTTTAGCACAATGTTAAATATTTCATTTCAACCCGTTTACTTAATTACTATATAGGTGATGTGTCCATCGTTTGTATGTCAATATGTACAGGATATGACGTACATGAACATAATGTCTATCTGTACATGACCTGAAAATGTATATTAGTTGCTCATATTAATGCTAAATAATTTGTGACTAATTTTATCTCAAAATGTTACAAAGAACCTTAATAAATGAGCAATCTACGCATGTACCTAGTATATAAGAAGTTAATTTTGACTCGAATCAGTGAAATTGCAAAAATCATTTAAAAGATGTAAAGTCCTTTAGTAGTTTATTAATGTAAAGCTAATCACTATTCAGATGGTAAAAGGTAAATATTTTTATTGCAGATAATCCTGTGCAGGTTAATATGTCGGCGTATATTCTTTCAGTGGAAAATCTTGACGAAGAAAATCATGTGATAATATTCATTAAATTTTTTAGCTTACTAAGTACTAGAAATTGGAATGAGTCAGTATGTTTGTATGCCTATATAACTCAAATTAATTTTCTCATGTATTTTGCTAAATGGCATCATAGGAATTTACAGTGACGATGTACTTGAGACACTTTTGGTCGGATACTCGGTTAAAGTTTGATTCATCCTCAGCCGGAATGAACACAGTTTCTGTAAGCATTCCTTACACATTCGATCATATTTCATACATTTGTTTCCCGAACTTTAATCTTTAGCATTACTAATATTTTATTTCATTCTGAACTCTGCATTCCTTACATGGAAATAAAATATAAGAAATTATGTGCATTTCAGTTAAACAAAGATGAAGAACATAAACTGTGGAAGCCCGACACATTTTTTGTTAATGGGAAATCCTACGAGGAATCCAATTCATTTTTGAAGATTTCAAACAATGGGGATATCATGCGATCGGCAAAGTAAATCAATTGAAAACATTCTTCTAACACTGAACCTAATGTAATATTTTTGATTAGGAAATTGATTGCAACGTATGAAATTTTTAAAGGGTAACGATCACTGCGTCCTGTAAAATGACATTTGGCTTTTTCCCACACGATACACACGTATGCAGTTTAGAAATTGAAAGCTGTAAGTATAGCCATGTACATTTTGTCTGTTTCTATAAAAATTATGAAGCAATCGTACAAACAATGACACGCAAATTACATGCAAATTGGATTTTAATTTGTCTCAGATGGGCACAGTGATGTCGATATCGTTTTTGCATGGAAAAATGGCAGTGAAGCAATTACAATAGCCGAAGGAGCGTCTCCGTCTAATTTTGTGGTTGCGGCTTACAATGCAGATGAGAGAGAAGAACTTACAGGTAAAATTTAATTGTGCACTTGATTGTATAACACGACAATACAATATACCGGTTATAAATGCGTATTGTGTAACTAAACCTCATTATTAAAGCAAAAAAACTGATATTTTTTCTTAGGAAATTACAGTAGAATTTCCCTGGACTTTTACATTGTTAGAAAAAGTCATCGAAAACTTCCAGACTTATATTTTCCTGCAATAGCTCTCACATTGACTTCCTTCTTTTCATTATGGTCAGGATCTCGTCAGAGCAGAATCCAAATTAGCGTATTATGCGTAAGGTTCAAAAAAATCATAACAATACCTATTATTTATGTTTTCAAGTAATCTTTTCGTGCAAAGAGTATGAAGGTTAATCTTTTTTCCTTATATAGCTTATAGGAATCCTATTCTTCATTTCCATAACATTCAATAGACGACCCAACGTTGCATTTCAAACTGCTGTGGAACATTATCAGTTCCTCTGCGCTAATTTAATCCTTAATGTTGTAATGGGTAAGTATATATAGACGAAAGGTATATTATTTTTTGCAAACTGATTTAAGGAATCAAATAATCATGAGTGATTTAGGGAATTGAGCCCATATATCTGTAGTTCTAAAAGTTTATTTGATATTTCAGTCAATTGCGTTTTGTACAACTTTCTCAATCCCAGACAAGGTTACAAAAAGGATTGCATGGTGAGAACTGAGAAACTTTTAACGAGACAATAGAAATGTTATTATTACTGTACTATTTGTAGTTGTCATTGTACAAGTAAATAGTTTTGACATTCCCCTGCTTAGAATAACTCAGAGATGAAGGAGATTAAAACAACCAATGGAATTGTTGACGATCATGAAAAACACGAGGAAGATAAAGGCTACGATGGACCGCCGTACGTTTCTAGCAAATTCCAAAAGTTCCTTTTCAAGTAATTAGAAAATAAATTAAACATTTTAATGCATTTGCAAGTGAAGTTGAGACGTAGTTATATAACTTCAATTTTATTGACTTTAGAAATTGTCAGAAGACGAAATGGCATTTACCGATTGCATTTGCAATTTTCAATGTTATCTACTTACTCGTTGTTTTGATCGCACCAAAAGGCTACCCTGACGGATTCATTCATCTTCATAACCAACACTAAAAATATTTTGCAGTAATTACTAAATGTAATTTAACGTACATGTCAAAACCTATCTTTTACACACTTACACATTCTTGGACATTACATAACCCCATAGACTCTTTAATAGTCTCTAAAAGAAATATATTGATGAAGAATGAAGAGTAATATTTTAATTTCTAAACATATATAGCCATGTACAACATGATTAAACTTACATAGCTCCGAGCTCCGTATTATCTGTATTTTGTGCAACTACTACTTAACATAGCTACACATTTTCTTATTCCTAAAACATACAAATGCAATGTACAATGCTAGATGCAACAGGTCGTAAAATGCAATGAGCATCTGCAGATTTTGTTATTAATTCTTAATGTCAGTTAACGTTATCTTCAAAGGAAAATTGCTTACTTGACAGCTTGTCATTTTTAAGGATAAGATATATTACAACATGGAAATAACTATTGTAATTGGTATGTAAAACAGAAAGTTAGCAAGCGAAGGAAAGGACGTAGCTTTGCTTTACATAATATTACGACGCAAATCAAATATACTCGTTTAAATGTTCATTAGCTTAAAGTACATTTAAACTAGGCCAAACAATAATGAAATATTTGCAGCCTTTTCTAAACATTTGAGGCTGCATGGTCAAGGACGTACCGAGAGGGGGTGCTCTCCCCCCTTTATTTACTGTCCGAAAAACTATTTACCGAAAATTGGGCTCCGACTTCCTATTTTCCCAGCTATATTGTGCCCCCCCCCCCCCCCACCAAAATTCATTTTATTATGCTGTGCCGTGACCCCTTCCTACGTTAAATTATGGGTACGCCTTTGTGCATGGTTAACCACAGTCGGGTAATAGATTGGCAGTGGAACATGTTACACGGAATGTTTTTGTTTGATCAACACAAATGAATTTTTGTTTGCATTTGTAAACGTCAAGGAATTTTTAGCGAATCCTATAGTTATATCTGTGACAGAAGATTACTAATAAAAATTGTTGATAATGTAACTTGCTACATAAATACTTTTATATTTATTATCGTCTTTATCTATTTCTAGAGCAAGCAGATTTTTGGCATTTTTTACATTTCTGGGGTAAAAATATGTAATCCTCATTTCACATGTTATGTGCATCCATTTCATATCATATGCCATTCATAATTTGCATTTACTGTAGTTTTATCATAGTAATTGTAAATCACAGAATCTGTGTAAATTAGTTCTAATTCCAATCTAATTTCAGAACCCTCATTCTCAGCTGACACACAGCTAAAGTAACGAAGGGCGTATCTCAACGTTGAACGTATAACTTAACGGGTTAGTCCCCCCCCCCCCAGATTTAGTAAAAAATGGGTTATTTAGCTTTGTGCTCATCTAATTCTCTAGCCCCCATTTTACAATCATAAATCATTGACGTGTTTAATAAAATCTATTAGCACACAACGGATTAATCAGTCCTATAAAAAATCAAAACGATTTTAAATAAATAATTTCGACTATTACAGCTACAAAATGTCAAAATGAGCAGTTTATTTTGCTCTGCATTAAATTGAAAGAGAAATATTATTTAGGAAATGAATGTTGCACATTCGTAAATAGAAATCACCCATAAGATTGACACAAGTGTCAAAAGAGTGACTCTAATTACTACAAATGTACATTTAATTTTCGAATCACTTGTTTCTTCCCCGGCCTTGCTATCCGTAGTTTACATTTTTCCCAAGAAATCGGAGATCTCGTATTGGGAAAATGTAATGAATAAATATTGAAAGTTGCACAGGTCAACTTTCCCGACCTAGGCGAAAAAACGAAGTGTATTCACTATGCACTTTTACACACCATTTTTCGAAAAAAAGTGAAGCCAAAATGGTGTACGAAAAGACTTCAAAATTAAAAAACTGTTAGGTTAGTAACAAAAACGAACGAGAGCAGAATTAATCGTCCACCCTCACCCGCAATGGAAAGTGCAATGAAGTTCAACTGCAGTTCTTCGCGGTTGCTTCACCTGTCTAATGGAAATATATTAGGTGGAGCTAAAATCCTGTAATGCAATCCTATACAAAATTAGCGTAGTGTAAGCTTATACAACTGTACAACACATGTTCCGTTGCAAGTGCACTACTCTGCTTATACAAAATCACAATTCACATTTAGAAATCTAGTCTACAAAAATAGTACAACTCAGGATATCTGAATACTGAATCTGAATATTAAGATATCCTGAGTACAACTATTGAACTATTCTTTGCAATGCGCTTTTAGTAAAATTCTAAAATTACCGTAAAAAAGTGAATTAGTTGAAGATTTCGAATGTAACGGTGCTAACCTTTAAATGAACAGATTTTACTTATTGCTTGTGGGTTCACTGTGGATATACAAATATACATATTACATTATCAGAGGGGCGTATCTGCGAATGGGCTAACCCCCCCCCCCCCAGATTCCGCAAGAAAAGGCTTACGTGGCAAAATTTGCGGTCGAATTTATTCATTTTTTGGCCTCTGAGCCCTCCCCCCGTTACAAGTTTCTAGATACGCCCTTGTAACATTACCATAAAAAAGTATTGACACTTGAACATCATAAATTATAATTATGGTTTCCTATAGAGTTAAAATGGTACAGCATTTAAATAATGTTTGTATCCGTAACTCTTTCTTGTTTCGCTTTAGTTGTTATAAAGTTCAAATGTTAGGGTGTGCATTATTTCTTACAGTGAACTGAACGCAGAATAAATTATACACATTTGTATGTGCACTCTTTTTTCTCGCAATCAGAGCAGTTTACACTTGTTCACTCCACTTACTTATAAATATTTATAACTTTTTGCTCGATAAATAGAATTTTGCTTTAAAAAATTGCTGCATTTACCCAATGACCTTCGGTAAGTATGGTTTGACCGTAAAAATCTTTGAAAAACTATAGTGTATTTGCACATTATTTAGCAAGCAGTATTTCTTCATGAATTAAAAGAAATTTAAAAAACTTATCAAGTTCATAGAGAGTCTGTAAGTTTGATAAGTTTCATGAGCATTTCGGTGCGCAAACTGCATATCTGTTTTATAATTGTGAAATGGATTGCTTACATTTTTACTAATTCTTAGCTGTTGCACATTGTAAGTCAAAACAGTACAGCCGTTATAAAAGAAGATAGTATAAAACCGTGCTTTTGGAGTTTGTTTCCAAACCAAAGAAGATTTTAATTGCATAGCAGAGACAGAGAGCATGAAACTACTAGTCTTACCTTTAGGATCATAAAATTATCTTTGAGTAAAGCGTAAATTTATTTGTACAGGAATAAGCCAAGAAAAGACAAAAGTGTAAACAAGGGTAGGTGGGTAAGCTTATCTAAAATTGTCATGATTTCGTCTTCTGTGGTACGCGTACATTGTGCACAGTCAGAAGTAAATCTTGAGTTAGTCTTGAATTATTTACAATTATAGTCATTTTTGTCATTTAACGTGAATTATGTATCATGCTAATGCTAACGCTGTTAGTATAAGACCATTATTTAAGTAGAGCCTATGTGACTGTGAGTTATTTTTGAAAATGACTGTTTATGGTCTGTTTGACTAAGACATCTTCTATGTGGACCCTAATACCATTATGGTACAGTTAGTTAGTAGATTTAGACTGAAATTGCAATGTCAGCTAAGCTAAGTAAGGGCAAGTTTGTGAGAAAGTGAAATGCACTAATCTTTTAAAGCAGGTATGTACATTCACCCTTCTATTCAACTACACGACACTCCACATACATATACGCATTTTAATGTTATAATAGCATTAAAATAATTTTTTCTTCCTTGTCCGTCTTTAGTGCTTGCGAAAGTGTCCATTCTTGTATTCGAAGTGTAATATTATAAGTTTCATTTACATCTTGTTCTAAAAATTACTTTTAAAATTTTAATTAAACTTTCCACTCTTAAAAATGCGAGCAAATATCGGTTTGACCTTTATAAAATTTGGAATCGTGGCCGTAAGTTTTAAGCTACATTAGAGCTAATAAAAGTTTTTTGAACAGTTACTTTTTTATAATTAATGGAAAAGTATTTATAATACCTATACATATAACCTAAAGTACTTGTATAATTTGTTTCTAGAATTTCTTGGGAATATTGGGAGTAACTGGAATAATTTCCGTTATAAAAAACCGTGTACCGAATAAAGATTTGCCTTGCGCTGGTGGCATTACTACTATTCCCCCGTTGGATAAATTCGAATTTTTACCTAAAGACAAATTTCCAGCTAAGGTCCCAAGTGGGGTGAACGTTTGCGATGCTTCTTGTGCCGCACGTTCCAAGTGCACTTACAATTGGTCAGACAGTTTTTTCGGATTTCCAAATCTCTTGTTTAAATGTAAATGTCCTGGTCTGTGTCCACCACTAAAGGTTACTAAAATAAAACTGCATTTTTAAAAGTTTTCGTTTGGAGTAATTAAATTGTGTTTTAATATTTGGCATTTTCTATAGATGCTATACAGCGGATACCTGAAAATAAACTGCAAGGACGTGACATATTTAGGCAAAAAAACGCGTTGCAAATGTCCTTATGGAAAAACTGCTTTACAATGTTCCTTACGAATTTTACCTTTGTTTAGCAAGAAAAATCCATTCTATTGCATTTGCTGTGATGCTCACATACACACTTACACTCATGTTATACATGAAAAAAAAGCTTAAATAAATAATACCTAGTATGGATTGTCGTAATTTAATTGTATTTTCGTGCGATACATTATCAAGCATACCATTAATTTATTTTTAACTAATAAATTATCTTATAATATTTATCTTAATTCAATTTTCCTTACATAAATGTCTATTTGCAATTAAAAGTAAATAAGTCTAACCACGTAAAATGATTAAAAAAGATTGTGTAATATATTATAGTGTTTAGGTACAATAATTTCCTAAATAATTATGGCTCTATTGAATCTAATATCCACTTCAAGTACCGATTTACTTTCGTGTATACTCCTGGAGGAGAATCATTACTTCCACAATGAGTTGCTCCATACGACACAACTCCAATTTGAAATATTTTAGACTCTACACCGTTATGGTACGTTATTGTACCCGGGCCTCCGCTATCACCGCTACAAGTATCACGAGAAGGAAATGTATCGTCACCTCCAGTTCCGGCACACATCTATATCGTTAAGGAAATAATTTTAGATTATTTTGCAATGCTACAAATATTTTTATAGTTTCTATGTATTGCACGTCTTTTTTAATCGTTTGTTAAGTTTAATAAGAGTTCGTTAAAGGGGCTTTACCTGTGTATTGTTTATAGGAAGTCTTGTTTTCAATTTGTATAGTGCTTGACATTTTTCGTTGGGAACAATCGGTATCCTTACGTGCTGCAAAATCGGACTTCTAGATTCACTGTCTAATAGTAGCAAAAATAATATGTAAACAGTAATGATAATGATTACTCATGTGAGTGCAATGTGAATGATCAATATCATAATAAATCTATGCAATTCTTAACTGATTATAAATTGCAGTAATAATATTTGCAATATCACAGGAGGTTTACTTTAGCTAAATAAAATTGCATTATTCCTTAACTCACCCCATTTAGTTTTCCCCCATCCTGCTACATCCATTTCTGTTGCATTTTCAAAGAATGTGTCGTCAATTTTATACTCTTGTGAAAAAGGTAGACATACGGGCTGAATAGAATCTAACAAATAAAATATTTTGTGTTTTACTTTTTCTGGTTAGATAATTTCTGAATAACTTTGCTTGCTATAAATTTAATCCATTATATAGGTAATCTATTTAAGCAATAAGATATTATTATTCGAAATTGATATTAATTATTCTGATTCATGGATGCAGTCAGTATGTTAAAAAAAATTAAATAATCTTACAAGATTTGAATGGAAGTTCTTCGTTCATTCTGATGAGGGCTATATCATGCAGTTTGGTATTGGGATTGTAATCAGGGTGAACGATAACTTTTTCGATTGTCACATCTTTCGCATAAGAGCATTCAGTACTAGAAATACAATCAGGATTTGTCCGAACATCGTATTCACTCAGGCGTACTTGTTTCCTATATACAAATACAAATTACACATGTAACATTCCTTCATAATGCATAGTATATAAAAATGTTACACAATATATTAAGCATGACAGGTTAAAATTTGCATAGCTTCTGCTTTGCTTTGAATACTTTCTTCTGTAAAATACTTTGATACTGACAAGGAGAATTTAACAATAACAAACAACCTGCGTTTAATATTAATATATAAAAATACAAATTGGATTTATTAAAAGAAAAGTGAGATCAAAATTAGACGAGAAAAATAAAGTTGAAGTTACTGATAAAGAATATTGCATAGGATTAAAGGAAAAGCAAATCTTAAGCATGGGAGGTTAAAATAGAATTCTTTTCAAGTGTCTTTTTCTTCTTGTTATAAGTAAATCCCCTTTCAAATTGGTTATATTATTCGCATGTTGTAATAATAGACAAGTTTTGGTTGGTATAGCTTGACTTGAGCTTAACTTCTTAAGTCGTCAAGCATTTATGAGTATAATACGAAGCTCTACACTTAGAATGCTAATCAAAGTATGGATATCAAAGCTTACATAACTGTAAAAGCAAGCCTATTGTCATTGTATACAGTACGAAAATATTAATTTCTGACTAATTAATAATGATTAAATAATCGTAGAAGCTAAAAATAAACACTAACGGTATGATTTGCGGACCAATTCCATAAAAACAATGTGCAGCAGAGATCAAATAACGAGACGAGAAGATGCTTCCAGCACAGCCAAATTGAATTTCGTTTAAATTTGCAACTTTAAAATAAACATTCATAAATTAACACCTTTACATAGAAAAGATATGTGAATTATTTTAATAAATATGGTATTGCCTTTGTAGCCGATTCTCCCAAGCCAGGGGTAAGAAAGAAATGGAGCGTCCGTTCCTCCAATGATTCTATCCGCAATAGGTACCTCACCACAACTGTCCAACGGGGGAATCAGTGGAAAATTTTTGTGATTTCCAAGTGTGTCATTGACTTTAACGGTAATTGAGACAGTATCAGAGCTACTGGTGACTTTTGCATTTGAATGCTCTGAGAATGTGATGTCTAAGGTTGCAGTAGGGCAACAAATCTACATATAATATTACCACATGCATAATATGCCTTGAAAACTTTTTTATCATCATTGTGGATATGTTTCTGAAGTAAATGTACAGTTTTACCTTCGGAGAGTCTACATGGAATCCACAAATGAGTTTCTGGAAATATTTAATGATTTGAGGATTATTTCTTCCTTGCTCGAATTGTTTCCTCAATAAAGGACAAGCCTTTAATGGCACACATTGAGTAGGCACATGAAACTTTGAGCCACAAGCATCCGGCTCCAAGTCTACGATTTATTCCACATTTTTCAGTTATTCAATTACTTTGATAAAATAATTATACCATATATTATTACATACCGATCTTACTTAAGGTGAGTGTAGAAGCTACGTTGACACACACTGAAAATGCTACTATCAGATTTGCAAAAGAATAAAGTATTTTCATTTTCGAGAAATGTAGTATTTTATTTAATACATGTATAATGAAATATCTAAACTAAATCTAAACTGGAGAAAAATTAATAGTTGTTTATTAAACTATCTTCTGGCCATAATAAAACTATTCACACACACAGCAACCTGTTCACACCACACTAGTATAGTTCTAACTGTCCAGAGACTACTATACTACAGCCATGAAGTTGTAAATTAAATGGTCCGTTGCAGTAAGGTTGTTTTGCTTGAAAAGAAACGTAATAATTAAGTAAAACGCAGTACAGTGCTAGTATGTCGCGATAAATACAGCAAAAACAATTTTACACTACCAGTAGTATACCGAGACCGTCAAAGTATACGTTGGCATATTTTATAGAGGTAGTACAACTCTGGTATATTGCAATAATCCAGTTGTAGGTAGATAATCATATAAAATCTCTTCGTTATTATTTTGATTGCAATTATTACTGTGAGTAAGTGTAAGAAGATGTTTTACATGAACTTGAACTATTGTGTATATTCTGCAACCTTAATTTTGCTTTGCATTATATTGTACTTCGTACAGAGAATGTAATTTAATCCTAAACAGGTATAAGATGGCAATAAAGTACAAAGTAGTTTCTAGTCATGAATATCATACAAATTATTTTAATTCTTGGTCGAAAATGTTTGGCATGGCACGCTGTAGAGAGTATAACATACATTTAAGTTGTAAACATAATATACCTAAGTATTGCAGAAGATGTGTAAGTGTAAAACAAAAACTTTGGTATAACAAAGTAGGAATTATAGGCTTCGCGAAGTGTTCTTGCACAACCTAAGGGAAAAACACGAATTTCTATACTAGTGGGTTTTCTGTGAGTATAAATCTCCTATTTATTGCTACTATTTAGCCATATAGCATTGTTTCTCAATGGTCATTAATCATTTTTCTGGAAAACTGACTTTAAAACAATTTTTTACGTTTGTAAGTGAATTGTGTAGTGTGTCAGCGTTTTTGCTCTTTCTTATTTTTGTTTTGTTCTATAAAGTACTCGATTACCCCATTATTATAAAGCATTCACACTGCAGACAGCTCAAAGTGCCAACCTGAATACATAAGTACAGCAGAATTATTCAGGGTTGAAGCTTACAAGTTTATTGTTCATGTGCAATAATTGTCTATCGTCTACTTCTATGCATCATAGCATTGTATCCTCTAAATCCTTTTCTTCTAGTATTACTAGGAACACCTCTGCTTGGGTATTATTTTATCTTGTAAAATATTAGTATACCTGCTTGCTATATGCTTTAATTATTTCAAAGCATATTTCTATTCGCTGTAAACAAGGCTAACTAGATTAGAGTTTGAGACACTCTAGAGC
>JABASD010002880.1:0-23256 GCA_019776165.1 Pogonognathellus flavescens
ATTTTGCGTTATTTTGACGGAGTAAATAGGAAAATAGCGGTTATTTGTGCGTTATTCTCTGACGGTCAGATATGCAACATTGTCGCTCAACGAGGCCACATGGCTGGAGCTGACCATTAATACAACATTTTTAAAATTACAAACATGTTACAGTGGAAAGTAAAGAAACATTGGCCAATATATGAGAATTGTTAGTAAGTTTTAAAAACATTGTTTTTGCTTTACATTTCGTCTTGGTATGCAGTGTACACTTGATTGATGGCCAGTTGATTTATATTCAAATTGTTGGTTTACAAAATTCTAGATCTTTTAGACTCAAAGAGTTACCACAGAGTTATAGTGAAAAAAGGGGAAGAGTGTATGGGGATGGGAAAGAACAGAGAGTTAGAGAAATGTCTCACTTTAAATGGATCAACAAGACTGTTGTAATGAACGCCGCGGTGATATGACAGTCGAATTGGCTCGTTGTCAGTCTGAGGAGTTCCGTGAAAAATATTGATTGGTTCTGCACATGAATTGGCACAAAATTACAATATTAATTACATAATACGTGATTAGTACAACTGGAGAACCATTAAAAACAGGTAACCCCAGTCTTTCCATTTTTACAATATAATATCATTCAATATTTTTATGAATTTTTGCACAACCTCCAGTATTAAGGCCAATCATTTAGAAATGTTACAAAATCATATACCTGAGATGAGACAATAATTTTAAAATACAATTGATTTTTACCACACCAGATTTACAGGAAGTTAACGCATTAAACATTTAAATTGTGAAACTAAATTAAAAGGGTGCAGTCAGTCATATTTTGACAATCATACAAATACTGCATCTGTACAGTCACAACTTTATATAATGACATAATGACATAAGAACAGAAAATATTGCATTGTCTATAGATGACCGTGGTCTCCAGTGTCTAGTGTTGAATATTGATTCGTATATCTACGAAAGAAATAACAGGACAATGTTTCCTAATCCTTAATGTCCCTTTTCATTCTAAAATTTAATGTGTGCAGTGTGTGTTTGGATTCCACTATCCATTAAATTTTATTGTTTGTGGTGTGAGATGACGATTTTGTGCTGCATGAAAGTTGTCGAGATATGTCAGAAGTTTTCGATGTTCATTTTTTCGACATATGCTTCCGAATTTCAGACATAATTCGAAGCATTGCCTTGACCGAATATCGTACATTTTGATTTCTCAAATAATGGAAAGGATACTGAACAAATATGTTTACACGTGTTTAAAGATGTGGAGATACATGATTCTAGTATCCCCAGGCCATGGACATCGAGTTAAAATTAGAAAACATTCCTCTTCCTTGGTCCAATGGGACAGTGTTCAGCGAGCCTTATTCAATAACCATTGTGTGATACCTGTCTCATCAAAGTACATTTTTTATCTATAAATATTGTGTTAAAATGGACAACCTGCTGTCATTCAATACACATTACAATCTTTGTGTACTTCGGTTTTCTTATAATATAAACCTTCTTCCACTTAAATGTAATATTGGTTCATTTAATGATTGTTGATTGATGATTAATGTTCATCAGTACCCGTGTATGTGTATAAACTTAAAAATAACAAAGTGAGTTCCATGTAATTATCTTCTTCACTTAACTAACCCTAGGTCTAGGAAATAGTACTTAAGTTTTAACGAACAATAAAAACATTCTTTTAAAAAGCTTTGAAAACACACAATATAAATATATTAATATTACCATTTTAGTAAAACCAATAGCATAGTTAATTTCGTCAATGTAAGCAGTAATAGAAACCATAAAAGAATGCCAACTGTAACCCGAATGCAAAATACAGTGAATAAGGAAGTGAAGTTAGCTTGTTTTAGAAGTAAAAATACATCATGGGATGCTTGGGCAAACAATGTTTTGCAGAAATAAATTGTGAACTGCAAAAATATTAAGAGACATGCCAGCATGCCTATGTGCATTGTTACTAATTAATCAGTCTAGAATAGGTAAAATTAAAAATGCGATGAGACGTCTTTATGCAAGCATTATGCACAGTAAAAATTGCGTGACCTATCTAAAGCGGTATCATAGTCTAGTGCAAAGTGCAAGCTTATAAACAACTATTATTCCATTAATTACATGAAATATTTAGTATCTACGTTTTCGTTATGACGTGCTCCGTTCTCATTTTTGATTATAAATTAATTTTAAATGGATACATTTTTGCAGTTATAGGGATTACTCGGATTACATTGTGTAAGTGAAATAAAATAAAATATTATACAATGAAAGTAAGAAAGAAAACACGTCACCATGAAGATGCCTGACTCTAAGGGCCTTTACATGCTTAATTTTGTTGCGTTTAACCTCATACCACCAATACTTACAAACATATGCAAGCTTAAAATAAATATAGTTATACATTAATTATTACTAGTAAATATAATAAGTGCAAACAATAATTAATGGATTAGTGATTTCGAATCAATTAATACACAAAACGGTTAAAAATCAATAAAAATGATTTGTTTTTTATATTAAAATGCATATATACCTAATTGTACTTCTCACAATAAGTTAATTTAAAATTACATACTATAAAAATGATTCACCAAAAGACCACACAAAAATTCACAAATATTAGTACACTCCCACATGTTGCTAGTAATTTATTTTTCAAACAACACTTATCGTTAATATTATTATTAAATAAATAAATAAATAAATAAATAAATAATTTCCTTCAAAATTATTTCTTAATATATACGTATTATATAACTAACAAAACAGTGATATTACTAATTACAACTCAAGTATTTCAAAATCATATTTTTCTCAAAATAATAAAATAAGGTCATGCAACATTTATCTTATATGTATCTAGAGTGAGTGGGTGCGACAATGTCGCTGAATTTGTACCTGTGCTGTAGCAGAACACTTCTATAGTTCGGTTATACATTTCACTCATTGCTTGAATTTCGATGTGATTTCCGTGTACATGCTCCAACCTCTTCCGATTTACATAATGATTAAAATCTTCAGTTACATACTGAGAAAAGTAGTCCTCATTCGCAGCCTGAAAATACATACATTAAGCATTCATACGTCAGTAAGAATATAAAAATAGCCAAAATATTTAAATTCAAATGCAAAAAAGAGTTGCTCACAATATAATCCATGCAGTTATTTCGAACAATAGAATGCATATCTTGGTCACCGTAAACTTGATCAGATACAGCTCTAAATAAACATGCTCCATCTTCTCCCATCTTCTTTATAATTAATCCTTTCTTCCTTATTTTTTTCTCGAAACGACGTTCTCTCTGTAAAATCATTTTTGTTAGAATTTCTCAAATGTCACTTCAAATATCATCTCATGTCATGTCTTGTCATTATATCACTGGTTAGTATAATTATGTATTCATCTTACTAGTAAAAGTCCACATATCATTTAATTTTATAACTATGACTAATATCCCTAGTGTCCATTGTGCTTACTGCGTGGTCGGCACAGAAGTCTGTTATGAAGTATATTAAAAACATTTCTAAATATTTAAATTATATTAAGAACCTATCGTTATTTAAATGTTCTGATTCAGATATGTCATATAATGAATATGATTAAGCAATCTATAAACCACAAAAATGGTAGACAGTAGAAAAAGGTTAATAAGTTGTGATTACTACAATCGCTGGTCAAAATATTGTTTGATATTTAAAAAAATAACCTCAATCCACTCTTCCTCTGTAAGTTGACTTTGAGGCCTTGACTCATATTCATCTTCGGAATTACAACCATTAACTTCGGATGTAGCAGTTGCTGGAATTTTACATATTGTTGTCGAAGCTTCTGTATTTGATGGCACACCGACCGTTGCATTGCTACCAATTATTGGAGAAGAAGTATTTGATCGTTCTCGTTCCACACGGCTGTGTTTACTTCGAGTTGTCCTACAACAAAAAATCAAATAATTGCTCTGTCACTTTGTTATAAAATAATGACTGTCCTAAAACCATGCCATGACCAAGTCTATCATAGATTACCAGTCTAATTTTTAAGTAGCTTTGCATATCATAGGATTTTGTAAAGCTCTTAATTTTGTATGTACTAATGTTATCAGAGTTATTAATTTTGTAGGCCCACAATTATTCACATTATTGTGATAAGTATTTTTATTAATTTTACGCCAATAATAATGCTTTAGACCTCAAGTAATGAATCTAGAGTCTAGTTTTACATCCTGTTTAATATGGCTTGTAAATTATATTGTGCAATAGAAAAAAAAGGAATATCAAAAATATGTTTGAATAGTACTAAAAAACACAATTTTTGTGTCAGAGACACAAAACTTGGAACTTAAATACTACTAGCTTTAATTTGACTACAATTACCTAGTTATAGATTTACAAATTGAATTTTTTATCACGTGAATTCTTTTGCTGCTATTTATAAATACTATTTATTTGTGGATTCTCGGCGATATGGCCACTGCGCAGTGACCTTTACAGTAGTTAATACAGTACTAGATAATAATAGCAATACCTTCATACAGATATTCTAAAAAGACAACTGTTATTAATATTATGGGGAGTTCGGCGGAAACATTATATTAATATTAGAGGTCGGGCCGAACTTATTTTTTGGTGTTCGGTTCGTTGAACAATCTTGCGTTTTGTTCAGTTTGGGTTCGGGATATGGTGTGAAAAATAATTGTTAAGATTCGATTCTGGTTCGGAATTTTAGGAAATAATTGTTCAAGTTCGGGTTCAGTTCTAGAGTGACCATATTAATTCTATATACCACCTGGACTAACTCAAAAAAATTAAACCTTTAAAAAATTAATGCTTAAATTTTTTAATTGACGTTTAATCAAGTAAAAACTTTATGCGTTTATGCTCAATTTGAACTTAAACTGATTCGTATACAAAATTTAAGAAGGGTTAGAACTAGTCAGTGTTCGATTTGGTCGTAAAATTCGTCGTTCGGGTTCGGTTCGGTAAAATTATCAACAAATTTGTCCGGGTTCGGTACTTAACAGAACCGAACAGTTGAGTTAGGGCCCATCTCTACAACATACCTCATTGGAGAAACTCTGTGACGCCGTTTTCCATGCGAGCTGCTTGTGTCCAAATGATCATAGTCATCATAATGTGGCTGACTTGCTCTTTTGTCTTCTCTAGAGTTTCCCAAACTGCGGCTAAGGGGTAATGGTTGAGACCAAGGGCTTGCGGAAGGGGCTCTTTCGCCAACAAACAGACGATCCGCATTAAGAGTGAGATTTTCAGGCTGAAGAAAATTATTAAGATTTTTATTAAGCATTACATGCATAGACTTGTACTGCACTGAAAAAAACTTTGACTATATTTAGGAAAAATTACATCATACAATGGTATAATGCACATTAATTCCATATAATAATAATAATAAATGAAGAAAGCAAATTTAAAAATTGTTACTTTTATTAAACCTACGACTTACTTGCAACTGTTGTGACAGTGTGTGGGACATAATGGGATGGGAATGATTATTACCATGGTCCCCATTGTCCACTTCACTTTTGGAACTGGACCCTTTCTTTTTTGACAAGATAGTCATTTTGATATTTATTGAACAATAACCCCAGATCTGGTAAAGATTTTCGTTTTTCTATTGTATTTTCTACTGGAAAAGAAATTGCATTGCGATCCCAGTTGACGAGATTTAAGATTTTATCACAAGCAGCAGTAGCTATAACATACTTTAAAGAACAGTGAAATTACCGAGCTCTAAAACGCAAAAATTTTCCTGTTTTCCAAAAATTGGCAGTGTGGACGCATTCATAAGAGTGTGTACTGTGAATGTTAACTCCACCTCCGCCTTGAATTAATGGCGAACTTCGATTAAATCGTATAATATATTGAATAGAATGAAATAAAGAACTGTTGTTAGATCTAACGCAGTTAAAAGTACAGTACAGTATTTAAATGCTAAAGAGTTGTAAAGAACTACTGAAGAAAAGCTATCAACTATCCACTTCCTTTGATTACTGATAACAAAACTGGTAAAATGGTGATTCACAATTGAATGATAATGAAGTTGGCAGTTTGGCTGGAACTACTACAACTCAACACTCACTCACACACAACATATGATAAATTCAAAATGGATATATAAACAATAAGGCAGTTCCTTTTACTCCTACTACTACTACTTACTTTATATAATATTGCCTCAACTTCGATTTACTTTAAGAAATGGCAATAATGTGCTTATTGAATTTCCATTGCATTGTGCAACGTCTAAAACTAACTAGCTAAATGTCCAATATGTTTGCAAAGGATATTTATACCAAATCACAATTATTTTTAATCTTAGCTCTCTTGGAAAACCTTCACGTACACAATTGACTTCGTCAACCAAGCAGCAGGGTGAAACTCCTAAAACTCACATGTAAGAGTCACATAGAGGAGTAAACTCAACCCAAACCCGATTTCCTCCAGTCCGTCTGTCTGTTGAATAAAAGTTAGCAAAAATCCAAATTCAATATTCACAAAAAATTACAGAATACAAATTAGGTTATTATGACATTCTTCAAATATTACTCAAAATTATTTGTCTTACATTCAATGAAATTTCGAAATATGAATCTCGTCGTTTCGAAATTCGAATTGTGGTTGATGACTTGAGGATGAGGACACCAGACAAAGTATCAGAGAGACGTCAGAGAGTGTGTAAACAACGTTATGAAGAAAGCGATGATTTTCATGTGAGCAGTAGCAGTATTAATATTTTTGGCAGAGAATATTGCACAGAAACGCTGCCTACTTTTGCCATAAGATGTCTCTACAACACGTTATAATAAAATACCAACCAGACGTCAAGTGCATACAAAAGCTCATGGCTTTGTACTTTCTTGAGACTTTATATATCCACTGAAAAAAGCGTTTTGTCTCTAATTAATAAAATGACAACGCATATTTTATTAATGAAGTAGTGAAAAGAAAAATTAATTTGTCTAAATAATTATTGAGGTCCCTCTGTTGTAAGCTGTCACAATTATTTGTAAAATATGTGTTAGACTGTAAATTATTGAAAATGGTGTCCTTCCTTTGAAATGATGCGAAATATTTCTATGATTAACTTTGATAGGTAATTAAGTAATCAGGTTTTTTAATTTGCGGTTTGGATAATTACATGGGTGGGTAAATTTTCACAAAATCGTCTGAATAAGAAGGAGTGTAAATTTTAATATCGGGACTACATAACTAATTTTCATTTGTTACGTATTTTATTCATTATAGTGGAATTCATGAATCTGTATATAAGATAAGAAAAACTCTGTATTAATTGTTTTTCTGTATTCCTTGAAATATTATAATATTATTCAGTTTATTAGCTGAATCCTATGTGAGAGTGAACTCTATGCATTCAAACTTTGTAGGTTATTTGTTGCAACATAATATAAACTGGAGTTCAAAGTGATAACATAGTCAAGATTCAAGATACTAGAAGTAAATGTGTATGCAAGATTTTGTTTTCGACTTTGTACATATTTGTAGATCTATTATGTGGTTACACAAATAATGTTTGTATCTGTGTATAATATTATGTTACTTAAATGAATCGAACATAGGTATAGGTACTCACCTAATTTTTAAAGCAAGCCCCACACACAAATTGTTGTACTGTACAACCTTCACATTTTCCCATGATATTGACTATGACTTTCATTAGTTGTTAGTTGAAGTAAGTTTTTAGTCTGAGTTGCATGTTGCATAATCTCACACGTGTCATGTGAACATCTTGCGATTCTTTAAGCTGCAATTATCCTTTAACCACACACTGAGATTCTCACCAGAACCTACATAATATTTCATAGCAAATGAATATCAGTCATTCCTGATCTAGTTAGCTCATAAAGTGTATCTTCAAAAACAGTTAAAGTTATTTTTTGCCACGAAGGTGTAGTGTCAAAAACGAATCGTTTGTTCCAGTTCTTTTACTTAATAATATCATTTACGTAATATTCTTGTAAAAGTTTTATATTTTTTATTGTTTCGTGTTTCGTTTTCTCCTTTCTACTAATTGTTAGTTCTCAAGATGAATGATTCTATGCGAATTTTAATACATTCTGCTAAGCAGATAGTTCAAGTAGCAACAAGTAAGGAACCCTTACTGACAGGCTCTCAAATGAAAAACGTCAAAGTATTAACTGCTAAACCAAATGATGGACTCTCAATTGTTGCCGATAAGTAATAAAATTAATTTTTCAATCCATTTTTTATGAGTAGCATTTTTGGCATTTAGTTCACCAAGTTTTTTTTGTTTCGTATGAACTTTAAAATTACACATTAATCTAGATCTCTATTCAAATAAAGATTGTTAAAAATCTCACTTTTGTTAATTGCAATCTTAATAATATTGTTGCATTTATGTAAATATGATTTTAATGAACATTTACGACTTATAACTACATAGAGAATTTTAACGTGATCAACTTTGTGTACTTTCCATTTTTTACTTCATGAGTCATTGGTACATGACAAATACAGAACAAATTACAATAAAACACGTAACTATTGCTAAGAAAAATGTTAATCGCTAAATGTTCTAATTTTCGGGAATGTATCATGTTCAGTTTATTTTATATCGATTGAATATGTTATTTTATTTGTGTAGCAATGGGACAATAATAGCAATAGGGTACGATAGCGAAATCAAGGCGAAATTTCGAAAAACATCATTTGAAAAACGTGTAGATGCCTCCGACTTGTGTATATTACCCGGATTTATTGATGCTCACACTCATCCCGTATGGGCCGGTGACAGAGTCCACGAATTTAGAATGAAAGTAAGTCACGTACTTTTACTGTTGTACTCTTTAGTCTTTATAACTGATATACATTAAGTGAGGTGCATGTAATAATATGATGAGATAAACTTTATTCCAGAGACTAATTAAGGTCCAAATTAGATTCAAGCTGTTCATTTGGTTAAACCTTTGTCTGAAAAACAATAATATCGTAGGAGTAAGAGATTACAGATAAATACTTAATAATATATCGTGTCTTTGTTTCATCAGCTTGCTGGTGCAACTTACATGGACATTCATAAATCCGGAGGAGGTATCCACTACACAGTCGAACACACTAAAAGAGCTTCTGAAGAGGAACTCTACCGTCTTCTTCATGATCGTCTCCTGCGAATGATCCGTTCAGGTTTACATTGAATCATTTTCAAGCTCTATATCGTTTCTCACGTTCCCCTCCTTTTGTATAGTCTCTCCCATTCTGATAAAATTCCTGATATTCATTTACTACTACTATATTACTACTAACCACTACATTACACCAAATATACAACACTCCTTACATGTACAGTAATTTACTGCATCATAAAAATAGTTACAGGAATTTGAAAAAATATCATGAAGATCTAAAAAATGGTTTTTAACACACTCAATGTCAATTAGTTGTCAAAATATTGGAATTTGCAGTGTACAGATAACATAAATGTAGCAGAATCACATTTTATGGAAACATGTTGGGTGTTGTTAGAGAAGTTTTGTAAGTGGTGTGTATTATTACTAGATATAGTATGAGACATATTGGACAGCAATGTCATTGTTGTTTATAAATGTCAAAAGTGTTGAACGACAACTACCACACCCACGTCTAACTTATTGTTAGTATTACTCTTAAAATGTAGAAACAAATTGTTAACATTGTAATGACATTAATTGGGCAACATTTGTTTTGTTTACGTACAGGAACTACGGTAGTGGAATGTAAATCCGGTTATGGGCTGAATACGGAGACTGAACTGAAGATGCTGAGAGTGCTTGAAAGGGCAAAAAGAGAGATATCTTTTCTTGACATCTCCATCACTTTCTGTGGTGCTCATGCAATCCCCAAGTATAGTATAAATCTACTCAGGGAGTGACAAATGCTCCCAACAGACTCGATTATTTGTACAGAAACTTGTTGAGAAAATATATTTCGGTTGTGTTACTAACTGTCATGTTTGCTGCCATTGTTGTTGCAGGGAGATGAGCGAAGAAGCTGCTACTAAAGCAGTTATAGAAGATCAGCTTCCTGCCATATCCCGTGCCATCAGGTTGGGAGAAATTTCTGTGGACAACATTGATGTGTTTTGTGAGAAAGGTGTCTTCGAGCTGGACAACTCGAAGAAGATTCTTGAGGCTGGACGAGAGTTAGGATTTAGAATGAATTTTCATGCTGACGAAATTCATCCACTTGGTGGAGCAGAAGTAAATTTAATGGATAATTTAATTACAAATTACTTGCTCTCAGATTAAGTTAATTACCTCGTCTATGTTAATTCTGTCTTGTTTACTGTTGTTTTACATTTATTTAATTTATCAGCCCATCCTCGCTTAAATAGTCGAAGCAGCTCGTCGTTAATGTCCTTTGACCTTCACGACTTGAGCAGTTAACGTTCTTACGCAATGTCAATCTCTATTTCTGAATGGGTTTGTTGTGAACATTTGTAGATGGTGATAGTCAACAATCAAGGAATGGGAATTTTCATGCTGTTCTGGTTGAAATGTATTTCGTATTTACAAACCAGGCTGGAAGTGCAAGTGCTTGCTTGAGAAATAGATATAAATATTATTGCTGTAGCGAATAAGAAAAACGCATTGACATTAGGTTTATTTTCAGTCAGGGATCAATCTATTGATTGTAATTGTAAACCACAAAAAGGATGGTAGAAAGTCTTTGGAGAAAAATGTTGGTAAGGAATTGCCTCTACAAAGAAGACATTATGGGATGTGATGTGAGATTACGTTGATCCCATGTACGACATGTGTACGGGATGAACACACTGGTTATCTCACCCCGTATTTTTTATAATGATTAAATAAACGGAGCAGACAGATAGTCGATCTGATTTGAGATTCGAGATAGTATGAAAAGATCATAAATGAATTTTCGTTCACGAGTCAACGAATTCTTGATAAGAGACATGATCTAACTTTAGATGGGAACTTCAATCAAGGCGGAAGTAATGAGCCACTTGGAACAAATAACGGACAAGGGGATAAATGAGATGGCACAAAACCAGTCGGTTGGAGTAATTCTCCCGACTACAGCTTATATCTTGAGACTCCAGCCACCACCAGTCAGGAAAATGATTGAGGCCAAAGTTCCAATCGCCCTCGGCTCCGACTTTAATCCAAACGCATTTTGTTTATCCATGGTATTTATTTTATCTTTCTTACAAAACATTTAACTCCTCTTCCATGTACTATTACACAATTTCAAATGTGTCAATCCAACAGCAGAACAATATTAGCTTTTATTGCTTCAGAGCATATTCGTTTAAAATCAATACAGTTACTTGGATGTTGATTGATAACAAGCTCAATAAATCCTTACTCTCCGAATTTTGATGGGGTAGGCAATAAGCATGAGATTTTACACGAAGGGAAAACCAAATATATAATTTGATAGTTTTGTCAAGGGCTGTTATAATAATTCACAATTCCTATAGTATATGTTTGAATTTTACAAAATTTGATTTTAAACAGTGAAAATCGGCTTTTGTGGGTTGCTTTCAATGCATTATTTATATGAAGATGTCAGAAAAACTTATTTTGTAAAATGTATACTTATTCGGAAAACTATTTACTATTTTTGCGACTTTCTGACAATGATTCACTACACAAAAGTTTTATCCGTTCTTATATAATAATATACATTGTCATTATTCAAAGTATCAAAATGTTGCTCATTCTGATACACTCTCTGATACACAAAAGAGGATTTGACTTTTCCTGCAGTGCTGAGTGCACACGTTCAATTTTTTGCGATTTGAGGAGATATTTCTCCTTGAGCTATTGTATTGGATGCTGATTAGAAAAGTTATTGTGATATCCAGCTATCCTCTTTGTGATACTTGTGAAGTAAGATTTTTTTGTCAATTTTTGATCACAGTCCATGGTGATGCATCTAGCGTGTATTTTATGCCACATGAGTCTTGAAGAAGCTTTGGTAGCCAGTACATTGAATGCTGCCGCATCTCTAGGAATGTCTGCAACTCACGGATCCATTGAACCTGGAAAAAGAGCTGATTTGGTTTTACTGGACGTTCCAACGTAAGATTATATGTATTATGACCTCTTTTCTCACAATCATCCAGATTAATCTCCGTGATTCCGCCCGTTCTATTTGACGCTCTTCTTTCTATGCCTTTCCAACTTCTTTCAGTTTTTGCCTTTCGACTTCAAGCTGTTAGCTGTACACGTCTGTGGGTTTCGAGACTGATAATATGTCTTAGCAGGAGACAGATCTATGCTATTGTAGATAATTTTGCTTGAGTGGATAAATGTTTTTATTCATTGCCTTCCAATTATGAAAACCATATTTATAATTATAATAAGTTGAGAATTTCTATTATAATATTGTTAGAATTTTATACAGATTCTGATAGATTATATCTATATTTCAGATGTATTCAAGCATCTGACAAGTTTAGCTGATTCATACATTTCTAACTTCCTGTACTGACTTTTACTTTTTGGAATCAGATAGAATTGTCCATTATTTTCTTGATTATATAAAAGTTGTAATATAATAATAATTTATTTTACTTTTTGTATCTTTTGAATAGATGGGAACATTTGGTGTATCAATTTGGAGAGCATGATCGTCTTATTCAAATGGTTATTAAGAACGGTTTGGTTGCATACGAAAGATCTTGACTTCGGTAATAAACTACTTATTCCCAAGACGCCATGCAGACTGCTCAGGTTCCGGTTGAGATAAACATTGTCAATAAGCATTAAGCGCAAAAGCAGTAAATACCAACTCTATTCACACATTAATTAATAGTTAAAGTAGATATACATTTAACAATTGGTCAAATAAATACATAATTCTCTTGTGTTGCCAAAATGTAGTTGCACATTTTAATGTATCTTTTATTCCTTTCAAGAAACTAAGATTTTTATAGTTTCTAATTATTTCATGAAGACACGGATTCATTAATATATTAAATCTCTTCTGATGTAATACATTTATATTTCTGTATTTTGTATATTGTTATCTGGAAAACGTTAACATACCTGTACATCCTATAAAGTGAAAATGTTTACAATGTAGCTAGAGATTCTTTCAACTATAAACGAAATTAAAAGGACTTGATCATTCAATACTCGTATATCGTGAAAATCGTACATATAAGCAGGAATTAGAAAAGGCTAATGATAAGGCAAGGAAATTGCCGTTTAACTGTAGAATAGGTATTCAGTATGTATCTTATGAATTGTCTGCATTATTATTAGACGTAGGTATAGTGACTTTTCTTCAAAGGTTGTGGAAATAGATGTGTAGTGGGGAAGCTGTGGCCATTAAAAATATGAGTGTGTTACAGTGAAGAGTAAAAGTTTGTTAGACTGCGGTCCATGTTGTAGGCTGTTGGAGATAATTTGTAGAGAGGCTTTAGAGTGTCACTGAGAATATGTGGAAGGGTCATTAGTAATGAGGCATTGGTTACGGTTGCAGAGGATAAGAAAAGTTTTCTGAGCTGAATTCATCTTGACATGGCTCTAAAAGCAGTCTTCGGTGGACAAATGATATCTAGAGAGACGACCCATTGATCTGCATCACAGAAGTACAGAACTCTGCTCGTGTTGCCATTGCATGGCTACACTCCTTGCAACTGCGGTACTTATACTGCGTTCACTTTCACATTGGACGTCTGTAAATTGCCTGCATCTGATGGAATCCACGATAACTAACGAATGCGAAGAAGACTGATTGTGACTGAGCCTACTTGTTCCGTTTACTCCTTTTTTCACCAAAACTGACAAAAAACTGAAAGACTATCGACCACCACAGATTGTTTCCAATAAGTCACCGTCATTCCCGAATGACTTGAGAAGAGTCCTCTAAGGATCAATTTGAAAGCGTCAAACTTTCTTTGATTAACTCTGACCGATACGTACACCATCCAGATGCTTCCATTCATTCTCTTGTTGTCCCCCTTCTTGTCAAATTCATATATCTCCAATATAAAACCCGTTTTTTCTCGCAAAAGTCGTTAGTGCCTAACTGCCTACGTTATTACCTTTCCTTCCAGTATTTATTGATTTTTATACTCACTTATTACTTCATCAATTGCAGTCCAATTTACATACAAATGCCACTGAGTGAGTGAGTACCAATCGATTGGTAATTGCAAGTTGCATAGAAAGTTGACATTTAGTATAATATGCTGCAGATGATAATACCTTTATCTGCCAAGTTTAGGGTATGCAATACCGTGGTGGGGGTCTCGCAGTATGTTATTTGGAGGTCACAGTAAATGCTTACGTCCAATTTTTAATAATTTAACTCTACTGTATGAGTTCATTGACTGTAAAAGTATCAACCTCCATGAAAACAGCAATTTCGGGCATGAATCCTGATAATTTTAGGTGTTGACAGGCTCAGATATTTCTACTTCTTGACGATTTTAGTAATGTGCAGAGTGACCTTTAGGAAAGTATATTACGAAACGCAGCTTCTAACAAGCACGTTAAAAACTAAAAGAAATGGTCTTTCCTAGAAATAACTATTTTTTTGATAGATGTAACATAGACTACAGGAATTTGCCTGGTGTATAAATGCAGGGTTTAAGGAACGATTAGTGGGGTGGTGTGGTACCGTCTTGTGGTCTTGAATGACGTCTAGTTGCTACTTATAAATTCGTTAGGTAACACAATACATATTAATTGATAATTTTTAGTCTGATAATGGTGGATTTGTGCTTTAAAAAACTCCTGGTTCTGTAAGTGTGTGTAAACGAGTAAACGAGACCATTCTCATAATGTCTATCCCTCTTGTTATCAAATGAAAACGAAAAACCCGGAATAACATTACATGATTCCATTTTTAAGTAAATTTATGTAACAGTCGTACGTAATTGCTTGCACATGTTTACAAATGAATGGTGCAAATACCAAGAGTAAAGATGTTATTGCTTCCAGGGAAAAGATAAGATATTCATTGTCGTAAATGAATTTATTTATGTAGAAAGAGCTGGAAGAAAATTGGAAAAAGGGTCAAAAACAAATTTGAAGTGGGGTAAGGAGCTACGTTTACTTAGTAGTTGTGAGATAAGGAAACTGGCAGAAATAAATCAGAAGAAGGGGCTTTGGTGGTATATAGTCACGATGAGTCCTCCTATATTATATGAGACACCGTCTGTATCTATTGCATCTTAGTTTACATATATACAACGCCCATGAAATGAGTATAAATATACATCTCTGCCATCATGGTCTTTTAAATTCGTTTCGTCGGTAGTAGTGCTACTACTCCAGTTACTCCGCTACCAATAGGATGTTGAGGTTGTGTGGGAGAAAGACCGGTGAAAGTAAAGTACTTACGTTGCTTATAGCGTGGCAGTGTGCTCAAAGTGTCTTTCAAAGTCTTATTATTTCTCCGTCTGCTGTTTGATGCAAAAATAAGGACACTCCACGTTTCCTAAATATGTTCCAAGAACTACAAAGGGCAATAGACGCACTTGTACTCCACTTTTATAGAAGTATAGCTATTATCAAATAAAATTATTGTAGGTGTACTAAATCTCTCTCAAGGGATGGAAGGTATTGAATCTTACAACTAGCTACTACACAGTCACAGCTAGTGCTCTACCTATTTCAGTTATTTGTGTGCACGTGGAGATCCTGGAAGGAGGATTGTATTTCCTTTGATAGAACCCGAATAACGGATCCATAATAGACATTCATGGTGTTGAATAATTTGGTTGACAGAGCAGTACGTTAAAGGGTCAACCAAAACATGGCAGTCGGAAAGCCCAATAACCGTCTAGAAAAACGACAAGACATAATTTTCCTCTCGGTTCAGTACCAATATCGTGACGGGATGTAAGTCACTATGCAACATTCCTGTATATATTACATACACATAGTATTTACAACTTGCTTCATAAAATAAATTCAATAAAGTAATCAAGTACAGAGTCATTACTAACTTCGTCCACATTTTTCAAAGGCAATAACTATCACAATGCACCTGTCGGCATGAAAGATCATTTTCCCACCAGCAGCCAAGAATAGCATAGTGCAAGGGGAAGATTATTTCTTTTGTTTAATATCGTTTTTAACTATATACATATCATCACATGTCCGAAAGGCAGAGATGATAAATTTTTTAAATACAAGGGACGTGTGTGTATGTATAAATATTTTAGTAACTGTTTTTACACACAATACAGTATGAAACACGCCTGTATGTAAATGACACTTAACCACAAATGGGTGGAAAATACATTTCACACTGGAAATCAAGATTGTGATATTTAAGAAGGAAAGATTGGTCTATTAAAGAGAAAATAGTATTATTGCCTTTAAGATATTTGAACGAAGTTATTAGTGATTCTATGTCAGTGCATATGTAGATACAAGTACAACCACATCATTCTTATTATTACATTGCAGCCAATAACATGACAAAGTACACAATGCCCAGACGTTCAGCAATTTTAACTATTTGTATATATTCAGTAGTCAGAAAGGGACACATCTATATGAATTGGGGCTAAAAGTACACATACATGTGTGTTTAGTTATACCTATAAGGTTTAGGTGGATAGATCGGTAAATCTCTTTACCGGCCAATAAGATTTATGTTGTAGTAATGTCATAATCATAATCCTATACGGTTGCCTGCCGACGACTCTTTACATCTTGTTCTTCGTGCAAAATCTTCTTTCTTCACTTGCCATATCAGCTCGCCCTTTCCTTTTGCTTCCTGTAATGAAACACGGTTTTCACCTTTAACATTAGATCATCATTGTATCACATTGGGTTACCATTTTACACATACACTATTTTGTAGGTATACACAGTATACAGATAAGTGCTTGGTAGTTTTCAATAATTAGTGTACTAATAGTACTAACAATCTATATAGCATCTACTATAAGGGTAAGTAGTCATTTCTAAAAGCTATAGTCCACAATTATCTACGACAATAAAGTAACTATAGGTATTACATCAATCTAGGTAAGTACACAGTTCTTACATAAGTGTCATATTTTCCAGTGTAATTCAACGCAATTGTTTTGAATACATCAAAAGCACAATTTCATGAAAATCAAACTTTCTAGATAGTATCAGTAGATTTTTACACAATGCGCAATGCAAAGAGAATGTGCAAAATTATATTTCAGTTTTGGTCATGGAATGTGGAGAAATAAACAAAACTGTAATTATGACATACAAAAATTTCGGTAAACTATATATGATTTTTAGTTGGTTACTTTACTCAATCAGACCGATTGTACCTCTATTGCCAATTCGGTTATCTATATACCGGAAAATATGATAATCGTTTATTATTCATCGTACAAATTAAAATTTTCTATTATTAATTGTGTGTCACCTTACTTAAGTGTGAAATATGTATACAGTGTCTGTAAATACGCATTGCAATAATTATTTATGTTAGTAGTAAGAGTAACTAACGATTAAGATCAAGATTAACGTATAAGGTAGGTGCAGTACAGGAAAAGTTTCACACGCAATTTTGTCTTGGTACAGTACTTACCACTTTACAAACGTTGGTTTGCGAATGAAAAAATTAATTTATGAGAACAGTAAAGCCGAAAGGTACTATAATTACAAGGTACATAATTTAGAACACTTCACAAACAAATATATTACTTGTATATATTTGACCATAGACAACAAATGACAAATTTGACACTAAAAATCTTTGGAGAACTTACTGTCAACCGTAGCAATTTTAATTACTATAGTAATTAGTAACACACATGTACAACATTGTAACATTATTAAATTTAACCTGCATTATATACGTCTTCGTTGATAATTTCCTTTTGATTCGACAATATTACGAAAACTTTCATGTTAATCAAAGTCATGAATTGTCTGAATACAATATGAAACCTTTCTCCATTACTATTACAACACTTATACATTATAATATAGAAACTTTTTGTTTATAAACTTTAAATCATGCTACTGAAACTGGAAGAATAACGTACTCTCTGAGCATGAATTATATAATACAAAGTCTATTAAAATTTGTACACAAAATTTTAGACAAGACCTCAATCAGAGAAAAATGATGGAAATAAAACACGGATTTAATGTTTATATGAACAATTCTCGGGGTCCTGCTTAACATTAGCATTTGTTTAATTAAATCAATAAGATTTATATATTAATAAGACATGTTCCGTAACGAAAATCTCACAGAATACAATATTTTGTAATGTACATTTGAAATTGAAAACTGCTTGCAGTAGACTAATATTAAGAGTGCAATAATTCGGCTTCGGCAATTTTAGTGTTTCAGATGCAGTAGGAGATTACGGCGTATTACATTTGGTGTGTGTTTTGTATATATGCCAATCACTTCTTTCAATTGTTTTTAATCGTTATTATTTTATTTTATTAGCTACATTATTTTATCGTATGTAATTCACTTGATATATTTTATGTCCTTCTACTAATTGTGGGCTTTCTATTTTATTAAATTTAACTAATACATTTTTTTTAATTTAGTACGTATGCACGCTTATATTATTTATTATATGTACTACGTAAATATTATTTCGATGGATGCGTTACGTTTTAAAATTACTGTGCATGTAATATTCTATAATATCAACGTATTGTGTTTCCTTGTTATTTGTGTGTGGTATGTTATAATATTATGTGTACTCTGCAGATTCATTGAGATGAAAACTCAATTTTGACTCACACATTTATTTTTACTCGTGCTGTGACATTATTATTAATTCACCTATTTTTTGTTCATGCTTAAAGTAAATGTGAATGTATTTTAGAGATGCTGTGCATTTTTAACTATTGCGAAAGTAAATTAAATCATTATAAACTTATATTACTATCGATGGGATGGGTACAATGATTACCACGAGCCGAAAATGTAAAGTAATTTACGGGAAAAAATGGTTTGAAGCCAACACTAAAATGTAATTTAACTTTATGGAATTAATTTTCTTTGCTAACTTGGCTTGTCTGGACAAAGACGTACCGAGAAGATAACTTTGGGGGCAAATGCTCCCACAATATAAGGTAAAAATGGGGCCTTCGGCCGCAAATTAACCTCTTTATTGCTTTCTTTTGCGATTGTGCCCCCAAAACAACTTTTGTAGTCTGTCCCCAACCGTCACCCCCAAAGCCAGATCCTGGGTACGCCCTTGTTTGCATATTACACGATACTTGGTTGGGGGACTTGCATATTACATGGTAAACTGACTTCAGTGAAGCATAGAGATTTTAATTGGTTTGCATTATACGACACAAATACTCTGACCTTGTTATTTTTATATTCTTTTCACTGATTACGTAATATTCCTCCACCAAAGCAAATGATTTAATTATCTCCTTATAAATATCAAACCAGCATTATCATGCATTTAATTATATTATTTTCTAATTTTAGAAAAGTTATTATGATATGGAATTCATAAAAATACGAATAACAGATATATTGATATAATATTGTATTAAAAATTGCAATTTTTCGGAACTTGAAATGGGTTCAAATTTAAAATGGCGTTTTAGAAAATAAATAATAATAACAAAATTTATAATATAGCTTTTAAATATTAAAATTTATATCCATGTATAACATGTTTAATAAAAATAACGTTGTATAAAAAATTAGTTCATTTTGTGTTCCATTTAATGCAACCAAACCGTAATCTTATATATAATGTAATGAAATTACTCACTTTAATTGTAAGAAACGTTTTTAGATTTAAAGGTGCAGTTGGCCATATTATATATTTACACTTTTAAATATACTGAATTACAATTGTGTCGAACATTATGGTAATTAATGAATTAAAATTATTTATTGTTATATCCGAATTGGCTGCTAAAGTTAAAAGACTCAAATAAGTAATCGTCCATTGTCTTTTTCATTCCAGCATAATTTTTTCACATTTTAATGCTGTACATATCTGCGCTACTGTAAAGTGTATTAAATTATTATTTAGATTGAATGTGCACTTGTGTGAGCTTAGTGTATTTCAAATACTTCCTGGAAAATATTTGTCATTTCAGAAAAATTGTAAACATGCGAAATGAATTGTAACAAAGTATGCCTCCTTATTACTACCAAATATACTTACAGTTAGTACAGTGAAAGTACAGTAAAGAGAATGGTTAATTTTCTTAGTTCCTTTTCTGATGCTACCATATAAGTTACTATTTATATATTATTTGATCTAATATTCATTTATTTAATAATAAAATCGTGTTTAACTTCTATTAATTGTAATAATCTATCACTAATTGTGATTGATGTGTACTTTCACCCTATGGGCACTATCTCTCTCTTCTTTGGTTCTTCTATTCTAAATAATAATTAACGTTAGTATAATTACGTTGCTTGTATTATACAATGTCTTGTGTGTAAGTAAACTATTTGTATGTTATGGTATTTGTTGTAGTAATTCATGGGGTATGGCATGTTTGGTTTATGGCAGGCATGTATTTACTACTACGTTTTGTGTTGTGTGATCTGCATCTGATATATAGAAAGGAGCACTTCAAAATATAATTTAGGGTGTTGTGCTGTCATGTTCAACGATATAAGTACTCAACTAGAAAATCTTTGACCAAAATTGGAGACAAAGCACTACAGATATTTGTATAGAGGTGAAAATGAATAATGAAAAGTTTGGTTGCGACGAGCCGTTGCAGCCATCAGCATCATCGCAGCTTTGAAGACATCCTTTGACGTACCTGCAATTGGCAGATAAATAAAACAACACAGAACTCATCAGACTCTGCAGGATATTCATCCTTAGATGTCAACAGACAAAAGTCACTCTCAATCTTCGCAACAGGAACATCAGCGACAGAAAAACTGAACATGAGTTCTAAGCAAAATCAGAAACAGCTTTCAAACAAGGAAATACTTCCAAGACTAGTCAGTGTTAACTTTAACCATCAAAGCTCCCATTGAGTTTTCTAAAAACAATGTTGTAAACAAGTTCATCAAAAGCTTTTAACATTAAACATGCCAGTTTATATACATACCCTGTCTTTTAATCCAATGTCATGCACTGGAAAATAAAGATAAACTACCAACTATTAGATTGTTCAGGCTGTCCTTACATTTACTTTTCGAAGTTAGTGAATGCTTCGCTTCCACCCTCGATTTCTGCCGTACTCTTGTAATAACCGTAGTATCCTCCGGGTAGCTAGCTACCCGTGGTACACGGGTACCGGGCGGGCAGGAGCTGCCCATTTTGGGCAGCGACGCTACCCGTGATGTTATTGTTATTTATTGTTTTAAATTTTATGTAATTATGCTTTTTCATTTCATTTCATTTGCATAAATGAAATGACAAATGAAAAAAATTAAATGGTAATTGCATTTTTTACGCTCATCGTTTTTGGGCTGCTGTTGGTTAATGAGTACCTGAGTACCCGACCCTCGGGCTGCCGAGGTGCCGGGTACCAGGAATGAATGAATGGAAGAAATCGAAGGTGCAGGGCATGAGCTTAATAACCTGAAACTTAATTGTAATGAATAAAAAAGAAGAGAGCAGTAAAAGTCATTTCAGTTAAACCTGAAACTAGAAAAGCTGCTGTAATTTTAAATGAGTATTAAATGAGATTACGTATTTTTCATATAGAAAAGGTGGAAATTCCATTTCATTATTATTCATTCACTATAATATTATTGTGTTTAAAAAGTTTCTTTTTAATTATAACAGTTAAAAAAAAATCATGTTTGATTTATCTACTGCTGTACTAATAACAGTTTCCTCTAAGAGGTACTCACTTTGATACTAGATTATTAACTATTTACTTACAATTTTATTTTGCATGAACAGATGAATAGTATATAGAAATCAGACAACATTTTCACATAGAACATTAATAGGCTAATTGTAACGATTTTAGAATGGATAGAAAGTAGGAATTATGTGTATATTTGTACATATTTATACATTTATTATTAATTGTCCGTATATAATATAATTGAATATCGAAGAAGGTCAGTAAAAGAAAATTATTGAGCAATACTATTTGTTAAATTGAATAATAGTTTTCAGAGAATGGATAAAAAGTACGACGATATAAATAAAGAACGAACCTGTTATTATAATAAAATCGTCCACAGTGAGACATGCGTATGATTTCCGTGTCTGTGGTGAGAGTTCCGCTGTCCAAGGCACATCCCCTGACTATTATACTTTCACTATTGTCGGCTGCATAAATTTCATTCATCAAAAGATTATAGTCAGGTAATACACTCATAAGTAATAATCATTAATTAATTTTTTAATAATCTAGGGGAGTGTAACATTATTCTTAGTATCAACATGAGAACAGAACAACTCTTGCTGCAGTTGATGAATACATCAAGCATAATTAATTTATTCCCAAGAGTCAGTTGCTACTGTATCAAAAGCCCATTCAAGGAAATCCCAGCTTTGCTAATAATTTTTGTACCGGTTACTTTATTAAATGTAACTAAAATACGAAATCTCTCCATTCATTTTCAGAGAAGATTAATACGAAAATGCTCACAGATAAATGTAAAGTAAGAGCTTACTGCAACTACACACATAGATCCATATTTTGTGATAAAAACTTTGATATTAAATCTCTGTTATATACTGGGCTTGTTGTATTCTTTTATGATGATGACCATAAGATCTCAATGATGCATGCTACATTATCTTGTCTTGTCAACATGGAGTATTTCGGTTAATGTGTTTTCGGCCAAGAAATAAGGATATAACCACAATTTCAAGTAATTATTGTATAAAAACCTGCGTAAAAATGATAACTCCATAAATTGTAACCCTGTACAAACATTGGTCGTATTTTCTAAAGGACATTTAATTATTACTAGCGAAGCTAGTATATGGTTTTGTTTTGTCTGTCTGTCTATCTATCTATCTATGTATCTATCTATGTATCTATCTATTTGTGCGCAAACATGTACCTAGTGGCAACCAATGCAAAACAGTAGCGGAATCCAACTTGACCGTAGCTACTGTATTCCTAGTACTGTATCTACTCTATTCCTGGTATTAATGATACAATTGAACAGTTAATGATACAATTGAACAATTAAAGATACAATTGAACAATTAATGATACAATTGAGCAATTATTGATACAAATGAACAATTAATTATACAATTGAGCATTTAATGATACAATTGAACAATTAATGATACAATTGAGCAATTAATGATACAATTGAACAATTAATGATACAATTGAGCAATTA
>JABASD010002881.1:0-23250 GCA_019776165.1 Pogonognathellus flavescens
TCGAACTTGACCTTTGTGGTGACCCAAAGGTTACGTGTGAAAAGTTTGAACGATTTATGTCTATCCGTTCGTGATTTAGAGCGTTTACGGACGGACGGACAGACGGACGGACAGACGTAAACACCATTCTTATAAAGTAGCTTGCGCTACTTAATAATGGTAAAAAGTATGCAGCAAAATTCTCGGGAACATTTCCAAATGATTCTGTTTTTAAAACTTTGTCATAAATCAAATCATATTTTAGTACGGTAGTGTGATGAAAATGAAAATAAAAAATGAATTTTTACTACGTTTTATTTTTTTCAGGTTAAATCAGTAATATACGTAATATTGTTAACACAGGTTGTAAGTCTGTTTATCATTCCTAAAACGTACTGAATATGGTAAAGATAAGATCAAACCTCACAATATTACATCCTTCATACTCATCTAATTGTACATCTAGATGAACAGCTATTCAATTACGAAAACCAATTATTAATGCATGTTCTGCAAAAATCTTTGCAAATCCCGGCTAACCACATATTGTAATTGTATCAAGATCATTTTCAATGAGCATTTTCAAGACAAATAAGATAATAAATCACTTCACTTCTTGGCAAACAAATCCTATACTTATATTATACTGTAGTTGCAACTGCAGTAATATTTTTTATCAACCTACCTATTACTAGACCACAGGCAGTTAAACTAACTAATCAAACATTCGCAGCACGAATGCTCAGCACCACATTAAAATCGAGAAACTATCATTTACAGCAGACTTGTAGACGTTCAAATTACTTTACCCACGCCCATTCAATTACATTTACAATCCCTATTTTCACATAAATTCCTTCTTATTCAATTCCATACAATTAAAATAGAGTAGAATCTCTCACATCACTGTGCATCACGTTAGATGTACTACATACATGATTACAATCGTAATACAAGTTAATGCGCGATAACAAATTATTCTTCAACTTCAAACATGTTGTATAATTTATAGAGCTACTCCACGGTCAATGTGAGGTAATAAAATAGAAAACATAATGTGTGCAAATACTTATGTATCAGCATTTAATTTTACGGTACAGTTCTTTAAAAAATAAAATAGCAATTAGGAATTTTTACCCTTTTAAGTTACTTCAGTTTAGCATCTTTACGACTCATTAAATCATATAATATACTACCTGACGACTGACGACAATGCAATAAATTCTTATAAAAATAGATCCGTGAACGTACATCAGGACATACTAAAGATATTCTTTTGATTTCATTCTACGACTTGGTAAATTATTATAACCATTTCCTAAACTGTCCCAACTAATGGATAAATCGACAATCTGTATTTAATAATCATAATTTAAATCGTTTGCATAATAATATTAGTTGAAGGTATTTACCTAACGATACGTCTAAGTCACAGTCATGAGAGGTATTCTACGTGTTTTTACACAGTGCACTAAAATTATTTAGGCACTGAGCAAATGTTATTGTGTGAGGTTCACATACACATAGAATATTGTGCGCGGCATGTCGTTCACATCACAAAAGCCAACTAAACAGATGCAACAGGAGATAAGCGAACAAAATAGCCATAAAAAATACAAGTTAGCCCAGCTCAGCCCAACAAGTAAAGCCAAAGCCATATAATAATATTTATATGTGCATTTTCACCTAAACTAATATAATACAACGCAAGAAAGAGCACGACATGATAGGCACAACCCAAGAAATCTATTGCATTACATTCTATACACTTAGTAGTATTTATGAAGACAACGCTAATACGTCCGTCCGCATCTATATAGACTGAGAAATAGTGCAACACAATGTATCCTTCCAAGTTTTACCAGTGTAATGCCTTACAAACGATGTTACATATAATGCATCCTTATATAAGTACCAACGCACCGATAAGTAAGGTGATACTGGACGAGAGAACAACCCAAGCTAATCATTTTGACGAAGATGAAGCATCTTCCTTTACCATTTCAGTTTCACTTAGTCAGTCATGGCCAAGGTCTAGACTTTAGTTTATTCCTATTACGACCACCATACCACCACTATAGAAAACAAAACAAAGTCCGGTCTATAAATTCCAGTCCCGAATCTAAGGAATATATTATTATGCTACATAATATAAGAAATAACAATATTATACAATGTGTACACGACTGGTACATTTCTATGGGTAGTGTTATTGCACTCTATTACATTTACAACATTGCATCTCATTGCTAGGCAGTACTGTGCGTGGCTACAATTTATATTCTCAGTTGTATAAATATACTTCATGCCTTAAGGTAATGATGGTTAACCTAGTCTCTGCTTTACTTCAGATCGGTATATATAACCAAGAAGGCGAAACTTAAGTTCAAGTAGAAATGTGTAGAATTATATAAGACTGTACCAGATGTAAGAATGTTATAGATATATCTAATAACTCTCCAAGTTGGTTTCTTAAGGGTCTTTCATCTCAGGTGGGCAAAAGTGACGATAAAACAGCCAGATCACGAGAAAATGCACTGCATACAATGAAACACAATGCTAAAGTACAATAGGGTCGTAAGTGTCTTCTTGATAAGGTATATGGTGTACTGTAACCAGTGTAAGAACCGACCAAAGGATTCAGACAGCATAACCAATAGTACTAACGACTGGAGAAGAGATTTTTGCCTGTGAGGCTATAAAAATGACAATAGGGCTTTCAATCTCAAATCATGACGGTTGTTATTTCTTCGGAAACAATGGACGAAGGAAAGAATTCCACATTCATTTCATTTCAAATGCCGGCAGCAAATTTCAATTGTGTTAAACCGAAATGTACGGAAATCTTTATTACTAATGCATTATAATACTTTTGAGGCACACTGTTACATTTAAACTGAGCAACTTAAAATTTTGGTTTCAATTATGTACATGGCTTTCGAAAAGTAATTGCAAATGGCAACCTTTTTTGTTAGGACATTATTGTGGAAATTCATTAATACTAATGAAGAAAGAGTTACAAATCTAGGAGCTAGTGTGTACCCTTATTATTATTACGTAATTAGATAAACAACAATTTATTTTGTAGGTACTGTAGATTCAAGTACTGGCTACTATATATGTAAATTCTAAGTAAAAGATAAAATAAACAAAGCTCAAGGTCTTATTTCTCGTTTAGCTTCCAAAAGAATCTAGACAAAACAGCGAGCTTCGTGTGTACAAATCCAAAGGAAGTCTGACCACTTAACGGTGGAAAAGGGTCCTTGGATAGTTTTGACCTAATCAATAATATAAACACAGAACTAGCTTGTTACGTACACACTAGACTGTAATAACCTTCACCGAAATTGATTGTAATGTATGTAAACGAATATATTATGTCCGTTAATACAAATACATAAATTTCTTATTGAAAAAATCTACATAACATAACATATCCTATTGAAGATTCTAAGCTTCTTCAAGACGATGATGTTATGATGAGCTCTTTAGTTTCCCTTGTAAACCGACAAGATCAAGAAAATCAACCAAGCAACGCAAAGAACACATAAAATGGAAAAGGGCAATAAAAGGCATGTTCTCTCTGTGTGTTAATTTTGACTTGTTAGACACTTCAGTTTAGGTAGCTTTTTAGGAAAATATATTGCAGACAGTGGGAGGGCAAGATTACATTGTAAATATAACTAGAGAATAAAAATCTTGGAGCAATTTCAAAGATACATGAAACATGAGTGTAGCTGTTTGCAAAAATATTGATGACCTTACTTGTCTTTTTGTTGGTTTGACCGGTATAATAAAAAAACATTGATTCTATCGGAACGCTCATTTTTATTTGTAATTAGATACAATAACGATTATTCACATCGATAAAGAACGATGAACGATAATTTCAGAGAGATGAAAAACCTGTTATTTTGTAAAGTTTGATTTTTTCTAGATTTTTTTTATTGAACTAGACTGTTGCCACAAAGCCACCCAGATCAGTCTATATTATTTGTATAGGGATTTCGCATAAAAAATACTGCAAATACTTATTCTATAAATTACAGAGTCAGTGTTCATGAGACAAGGTGCAAATTTACTACCGATTCGTGCTGAAATGATTTCCTTTGACCTCCCATGCAAGGAATGATTTCACAGTTCAAGCAGAAACACACAGAACATATTTTTTTATAAAATACACAGAAATATCTCATCTAATTATAAGATCTTCCGGTGAATTTTACATGTTACTCTATCAAGTGTGCACTCACTCACGACTAATTCTAATCACTGTCACTCAGAACAGACTCCGACGGGAAATGCATTTACAATTCAGTCAGAGACGCTATTTTTGTACTTAACATGCCTTATGTTAAGCAATTTGAGTCGGCTCTTAGTTCTTTCTAACGTGATTATGATCACATTGCATTAACATGGCAATCCAAACCAAAGTGTAAACTGTAGAAGAGGAAAGTGCATATGCGTACATGACTCCAAATGATTCATGAGTGCTCCTGCTCACAGAAGAGGAAATTCGAACAAGAGAAAACGCTTTTTGTGTAATGTTTTAGAGTTTAATGTTTAATGGAGACCATTGTTGGTGTGTTAGTGTTTACTACACGCCTACATGTTCCATACGAATCAGCTAATGTTCTCTGAAGAAAAAAATATGTTGGTTATTTTCTGGGAATCCCTACATAGCATTTGGATTATTAGCAAAGGCATGTACACACAGATATTATTTTATTCTACTACTAATAATACCTACTTAGTCTTACACGCTAGACACAGATAGAATCATCCACCTCTAGTAAAACCTCAATTACTCACATCACAACTTTTTTCAATTTCATATTTGATATGGTACGCATAACACCATGTTATCTTATTTGCTGACTATACTTCGGTATATAATAACTTATAACCACTTACTGCAATGAGATTACCTTAATTTACTACCAATTCCTTTGTTTTCAACATAACTAGCATTCATAGTTGTAGTATTATGCTATAGCATCCGTATTATGTTACAGCATGAATCATGTGAAGGAAGAGTATTACATTGTCTGTCGGACTGACATAAAATGCCTCAAGGGGAAATAAAATAGCTCAGTTTCGTTTCGACTGGACCTAATACTATGTAGGTATATGCATACCATATGCCTCTATACAGTAATGCTGGTAAATAAAAAAAGCAATACAAAAACAGCATTAGTAGACTAAGTAATGTAATGTTAAAGGAATGCTAAATGTGTATATCATTACATAAGGTAGCCAAATCTTTTGCATGTGTACAGATTACAAGTAAAGATAAGCTTTTGTTATAAATTATGGTTAGAATAGCAATAATATTAATATTAATGTAGTCTTCGCACTGTTCACAACAGTTCACACAAATGAATTGGCTGAATTGAAAAGAAGTTTGTTTTTCTGCAGTCTGCAACTGCCAGGAGTCTACAAACTATATTATTGTAATATTATAGGTAGCTTCAGCTTGTATTTTCTCTGATTTTTTTTGAAATTGACGTCAATGGATTTACTTGTGCAAGCACCTCGGCTACATAACAAGTTCACATAAATATGATAAATTGTTTTTTATGCTGTAATCGCTACTCCATATACTGCAAGTATTATTTACAATGTAAGTGGTTGCATTTTGGAATGAATTACCTTTTGTTGCGAGATAATGTTACAGTTAGCAGAAGAATGATCAATGCGAATAAAATTGAAAGAAAAGGAAATTAAGACAACGTTCGTGCCTATGGACGAAACATGTAACAATCATACCGAACGACTACTATAATAGAACACTTCTGAGAATTTGAATTAAAAGTTTATTGTGTGTGAATGAGAAGGTATGTAGGAGAGCAGAAAATAATTTCAATGTTGAAAGCAATCTTGGAAAACTTTATGACTGACAATAAATGAGTGGTTCTTTGAGTGAGTAGTTTTAGCTTTGATGCGAAGTTGAGATTACCAGCAGTGAAGTGAGTTCACTCCGAGGTTGACTGACGTAAGATGGTACTTATTCACTAATGGTGTAATAATAATAATAATTTACAGTCTGCCATCGTTTCCATCCTTCAGACTTTGTTGTTCGTATCTTGTTAGTGAAACAGTCGGATGAAAGATGATTTCCTCTTAATCCATTCTGATTCGAATATTTCGTTTCACAAATAATACTAAATTACCTAATGCTTACTACAATGCATTAATTTTAGTTTAGGTAATATCTGTACTTAGAATGTCATGTCTCTGCGTAAGGTGTACAAAATTGCATGTATGTATTCTTGCAAGTAATCTAGGTTCAATTGTATATTTTAGTAGGTAGAGCAATTTATCTAACATTCTATGCGACTGAAAGGCGACTGATTTTGATTGTGAGACATGTGTGCAAGTTTCTAGGTTTAGACTAAGCTTAATTTATTTGCAAAACTCGTCTTAAGCTTTAAATTGCTTTTCAACAAGATCCTGCTTGTAATGATAAAACTATCTACACCAATTTTAATTTTATGTGGGTGCTGACGGAAACTTTTAGCGTTGTAAATTTTTTTCGTGAGTTTCTGCCATTCATATTATTATAGAGTTAAGAATCTTCATTGTACTTATTGAAACAACTGCCACAAAGTATACACGTAATGGCAAGACAGGTTTTTATTGGCTGGACTACTTTTAATGTGTATAAATCTTCTAGTAGTCTTCTAGCTGTCTAGAACGAATTTAGCATTCCAGTAATAATGAAGAATTTCCCTAGATATTCTTCCTGTCATGCAATGAGTAAAAATATTATACGGAGCAGCTACGTTTTAATATTAGTTAGACATTGCATTTTCTGTATCGTACTAGAATTGTTTTTGTTTCTTTTGCTATCGCGCACGACAGCTATATGCAATAACTAGATTTTACAACAGCTAAAGATTATTATCATGTTATCCTTCAACAAATGCTACAAAAATACAGTTTTTTCTCATTACAATTATTTATACATAGTTAAAATAGCTGTCTCACGTAGACAAACATTAGTATTGGAATCGCCACTAGGGACTCAACATTACCATCACCATAACACGTCTCCTTCAAAATGCAGTATGCAGGTGTGCAGATAAATTTCAATTTATAAAAACTGTAAGGTAGGTAAGGGTAAGGCTCAAAACATGTACTATGTGGATATTCAAGTCTGCATCGCATAATTCACATTGAACTTTTAATGGACAGGTAGCTCTTAGCTGTGCTAAGATTAAAACGTTTAAAAGCTACTCGGCAAGTTTTAAATCCTGCTTCAGCCCCTAATCAAATCTTGATAATGACAACAAACTATTTTTTCAAGTCAGAACATATTGGACAGAAAATGCGCAATAACATGTTCAAACAATTAATTTTTTTCTTTAAATAAATGTTCTTGACTTTATGTAGCGTTGATTGAAAATACTAATGCAAACTGTAAGTTGACTTCTATAATAGCATGCACATTAACCACAATTATTTCACTTTGTGCGCCTATTAATTGTAAAGCTAACCCTAACAAACAAACAATGCATACAAATGACCATTGCAAGTCTAAGTACTGTCAAAGCAGCAAAACCTGAAGAAAACCAAGTCGTAAAATCATACTTAATCCAACTTACAGTAATTCTAACTTATTTTAATGCAACTCACTCCTTCCGACCAGCAATAATACCCAACTTTGTCGAGCACTTACTATTTACGTGATGTTGATACAACACAACCATATTGTAAATAATGTAAATTACATATACAAGGACAGCATCATTTATTTCATAACTGTAAAAAATTACGCACATCCAGAACATTTTTATCATACAGTTTTAATCTGCATGTTTATGCGTTAATCCTAATCGCCAACTTGTATCTTTTATACTACAAGCACTCAAATTGCTTCCAAGAATGCATTTACATTCATGAAATATTCTCTTTGCACTTAAAAATACTTCAAATAAATGTAAACAACTTATAAAAGCCTGAATATTTCAGAAGGTTCATTTCCTTGCATTGCATAACACATTTCATTTCATAACTGTACCAAATTTTAATAACATGACAGGTAGACTACCTAAAACAACTGAGACGAAGAATTTCTCTCTCAAGAGTCTGAACACAACATGGAATAATTATCTGAATGTACAATAAGTACTCACGCTTGAACTAATTATGAATTTAGAATGGTAGAATTGAAGCTGAAACGATTGCATTCGTTAGCCATAGATACGCATCACATAAATCTATAAAGCTAAATATAAATTACAGCATAGTGAATGAATGAATGACTTCTGTGAGCACAATGAGAGAAGCCGACTGAAAAACTCAAATGAAATGGTACGATGTGACAGTCAGTCTAGAAAATCCGCATGGGTTGTCGTTGTGTTGTATCCTATTACATTATTATTACACATTGTATAGTATTATGCAGCAGCATAGAAGCATACATAGCCACACCACACCACGACAATAATCATACTAGTATGAAATATACTGGATCAGAACTCTATAGCCTTATTATAGAACAAAGTACATGAGAGTTACAAAGCAACAGCAGGCAATAATAATAACTGTAGAGATGTGAAGTCTGACTGAAGTGAACTGAAATGAAATGAACATAAAGCGAGCAGCAACAACGATGAGTCAGTCAGTCATTCATTCCATGTTCATCTCTCTCTCTCTCTACTTATAACATGTATAATTTTAGTTGCAGTATCTAAAGTTTGAATAATGTGTATAACTTTTAACTAGGTACACACTACACACATACATGCAACTGAATTTTAACAAGGAACACAATACCAACGTAAATGTAGCATTAAAACCTAAAACTATAGAAAATATAAGGCAAGCTGTTTGACATTATTATAACGTTACGTACACCAGCAATAAGTAAACACACACGAATTTTAATATTATGTGAATAAACTAGTAACGTGATAATACGCAAATAGTAGTGCTGTTACTGTTACTTGTGTTGTTTATAAGTACAATAAATAGTTGTTCACATGGAGCACACGTCTGTGTTTGCTGCTCTGCGTCTTTATAAGCGACGTTGTTAACTTTTGATTATATTCCTAGAGACATTATACACACTGAGTTAGTTTTAGTTATTAGTCTCACAGTCGAATTGACTGAACTGCATAGTAGTAGTGGTACTAGTCACATCAGAATTCAGATTCATTCTCTCTTTTCATTTATGCTACACTATGATAATAATATTATACTATGAAATGATCTCGTTGCGTTACTCTCTCAACTCAAGCCATGTCTGAGCAGATTCTTTGTTTAGTTCAGTCTCGACCCGAATTTTAACGAAAGGATGAGCATTAGCTTCGCTTTGTGCAGACACTCCTTTTCATTCAAAAGCGGTATCATCACGGCCGCCGTACACAAACCAGTAGAAAACACTTCGAAACGAGAGATGAGAGTTTTCCACAATAGAAAAACGACGCAAGAAGATGTGATGAGATGAGGATGAGAATGTGATGGTGTCGCCTCAAAAACTTACAGAATTTATATAACGATAATATACTTTCTATGTAAATGTTTATATATAATACGTAAGGAAACTTCCTATATAGGAAAACCAGCATGTCTGCGTCGTACTCACCGTGAAAATAGATTTTAACGAGTTTTCTATCATGTTATTATTTCATTCGTGCATTATAACTCAAAGAATCACGAGAAAGGAAGGGATAGATAATAAGAGAATGCAGTTTCCTATATATACATTACATTTCTACTGCGTAGCTTACAATTAAACAGGTTGCTAACTGTAGCAAAAGTAATTTGTTTACATCCAAAGATTTGGTAACAGGATACTAATGTCATTTCATAATGGATGAGGATGTACCTAAGAATATTATCTAATGTACAATATTGTACGTGTCATTTAATAAATATTTATTAACCATTTGGACATACATACTACACATTAGTATCTGGTAAAAAATTACCTAGCTAAAAATTGCTGGTATTCTGTAAACAATTTGAAGTTATATTTACATATGTTTAGGTCCATGTTATTTCTTAAATAAGTAGCAGAAGCAAAAAAATAGTGAGTAAAAATTCCAACTGGTTGCAGTAGTTATAGCTTATTGTACACAACACAGTGTATTACCAAGCTAAATAGTATTAAGTTTGCCGATAGGTTATTGCTATCTGGTTTTGGTCGTATAAATTAACACAGAGCCCGTCAGAAGGCCCATTAAATTAATACTTATGGAGAGATGCTGCATGCGTGGACTTATACATGCACTAAAATGATTATATTTAGATTTGAGAATAGATTCATTGATGCATATTGCATGCCCTAGCCATCACGGCCAGCAGTAAAGGAAAAGATAGACAGATAGATATTACTAATGATAGTAAAGCCAAAACATATTACACCAGTCAGTTATTTGAAAAGAGTGTTTTCTATTCTAAATTCCAAGTACGAATTCGCTGTGTGTGTACTAAGAAGACTTGGCATGGTTTGATTTGGTTAGATCGACTCAACTCATTCTGGGATAGAATGATTATAATAGCCGAGAGAGAGAGAGAAGAGTTAAGTTGATTGTGAATGAATGGGAGCAAAGAGAATTTCTATATGACTGTATATTCCCCAAACACGTACAATTATGTGACTGTGTGAGTTATATAAGAAGTTATGGTTAGCTGGCACTAACTAGTACAGTAGTAGTATTAATCTTCCTATACAAATATAAAATCTGTAAACGCTAACGCTAAAGGAATAACCCATTATGTGCGTTTACATTGGTCGAGGATCTGAAAACATAAATTGGATAGAGAGAAAAAGAACTTGGTAGTAGTAGGCACTATATGTAATACTATAAAGACGGGCAGGTTCGCATTATTATATTATTTCACCGTACCTATCTGTATAAAAGGCTATGTATATATTTATACTACTTAGTTAGGTATATATAGGATAATGTATAAAACTAATATGATACGCACTATGCGTACTAGTGTACGTTCATAATAGCCTAAGTGAGCGTAAGCAATAATGCTGCTCGGAAAGATTGTGTGATTGCAATTCCAATAAATCACAAATGCAGTGAGTCATCCCTGGGACTCTCGACTCAACTCAACTTCAGTTCTGTTAAGTTCCGTCTCACTCAGCACAACAAAACAGAACAGAACGGAGCCAAACAACGCAACCGAGAATTGAGCTTGACTTGCTTTTGGGCTGAGCTCGAGCCGAAAGGAAAACTCAATTCAATGTTAAATGTCAGTTATGTCAGACCAGACTTGACTATTAGTATGTAGACGAGAAAACTTCTCTAATACTACAAGTAAAGGACTCTTAATACCACTACTTGTATATTTTATATCATTATATATAAATACAACGAAACAGAAAGCATCCACTCTGTACACAGTCAGTAGTAGAAAGTAACGACTAATACCCAAGTTTTACTGAAATAACATAACAGAGAAAGAGACTATGTGATCCGACGGAAAATAAATTTCGATTTTCTAATCCAAGCGTCTACAACCAGTTTCGGTTAGATTGGAATAACGCACACATAACATTGCAGCCCTAACCTAGGCTTTCCACCGTATACTTTCTCTCCGCTCTTTTTCTTCCTAAGCACATTGGGCAGTTAACTTAAGCCACTCATGCATATTCAATACGGCAATGCCAAACAAAGTACATGTACATGATATGATACTACAAATACATGCTCCACTACTATATACTCAAATGTGGCATTTGTTTGCAGACAAAGCAATATTTATGCACTATGACAATCATTGACTTGACATAACGCATAATAGAGGATCTTCCTACAACAAACGTTGGTTTAGCCTAATACCACTGCAATACCATAAATACCTTTTTAGCATGAAAATCTTTGTTGTATAAATACACTCACTTTAACATCAGTTTTTAATTTTGAGGAAAAATCCATTTTAGTTAAGAAGTCATTTTTCAGGTCTGTGAAAGTTATGTCCACATTATTGCTGCTTTAATGTTATGTAAAGATTTTTGAATGCTGGAGTAGCTAGATTAGCCTTTGAAACACAACGTGATGGTGGATAGTTTATAGAAAGTGTTGAGAATTATAGTAATTAATGATTGTGAGAATGACAAAAAGATTTTACCTGAGTATCATAATGAGATTCCTCCGTTGAAATGAAAATTTGCAGTTTGTGAAGCGCTACAAACGGGATTTATTTATAGTTATGTTTAGTTCGTCAGACTTTGATGTGTTGTATACTTATTGCTGTGTAAAAATGTTTATAGGTTTTCTGTATAAAATGTCTTTAGATATTTGATGTTTTGGCTTTGATTTTATATTTTGCTTTTGTACTTAGAAAAATAAGGGAAAATAACAGTCACTCTTCACTTTTTACCATATTTACTATATAGAAAATATTTCGTTCATTCATTGTTTGTTAAGCCGCTGGCCTTTCCAAGATGATAAGAACAGCCCATGAAATATAGGCATGGAGAATCTTTGTGTTCCTTTTCTATCAAAACTACACAGAGTTATGGTCAGAAAGGTAATAATAATATTCTTCTGACATGTTCAATGTATGTGGATTCGTGTTGTTGCACACAGTTTTTTCGGTTGTATTCTTATTTGTCGTTTTGCTGGCTTTGATGTTTCAGGTTTTAGAACTTACTCAAAAAGTCACTTCAAGAAGAGTCACACAGAATGGAAAATTGAAACTGCCAGCTTTGTGTTCCTCCGTCTTTGTTTCTTACGTTTGCGTCTTACGATTTCTGTTGGTTTGCTAGTAGTCTTATAAAAATGTTGAAAATTGTGTTTACTTTTTTGCTTTTTGTAAAATCTTTTATGTAGAGAAATCTGTATGTAGTTGAATTTGAGCTCGTTGTTACGGTTGACAGGTAATCAGATGTATAAAAATCTATATTTACTATTTTCTTCTTCTCAGGTCTACAGTATTAACGATAACGTTTGAGTATTTTTCTTTCTTCCTTGGTGGACGCAGTAGTAGTACACAATATATAGGAATATATATACAAAAATTATTTTGCTATAAAAATTACAAATATATACATACAAATTTACAAGTAGTCGAATGTATCAACCGTTTGTCAAGTCAAGGAATAGGGAATTGCCTCTTTCGAGAAGACGATAATTGTATTCTTGTTGTCTGTGGTCCGGTAATGTTGGTATATCGTTGGCTCTGATTCCAGTAGTAGTCTCAGTCTGAACGGCTTCACGAGGCACTGTGTGTTTACCGTGGTAGGTTCTTGTTTTTGTTTGCAAGTAGAAAATTATTATTGCTTTCTTTACTTTAGAATATTTTCCTGTATAATGGAAAAATGTCTATAATATATTTATGATATACGACAGGAATAATTGACGAAGGGATTTGTTTGTATAAAATGTATATTGGTAAAAAATCAAGAACTCATTCAATGTTCACACACACACAGGACAGATAGGGTAAGAGGCAAGGCAAACACACGAGATCCACTCAGCCCGAATTCTACTCCACGACTGCCTACAACCTCCAGCTTTACATTACAACCACGCGAATGCACAAGTAAACGCTGTGCTGTTCTACGTAACATATCTTTGCTTAGTCTTCACAAAACTACCAACTCTCTGCCTGCAACTACAATATCTCTCTATATGCTTTTACAACATAACAACAGTGCGTGAGCATCAGCACAACCTACGCTACGCTTTACTACAACTTTTGTGCATTCAACGATTCTCGTCTCTTATGTATGCTACTAGTGGATCTCTCTCCGTGCAAAATACTACAATCATGCTACGGCTTTCAGGATGTCTCTTTCTCTCTGTTTATTTTCCTATATTGTATGTACACAGTATATGTGAGTCTAGTATACGTTTTAGGCAGTCTTGTACCAAATAATAATATTGTCATTAATGGCTTAGTTGTAATCACATCAAATATTATGCAATATAAAACGTAATGTGTTATGATAACCTAATAATTTTTGATTAAGATTGTTTACTTTATAAGTACACCCAAGTTGTAATAATAATTAACTATGTGCATATCAGTTCTATAGCCATGTCGTCTCTAAATAAATATTCCTGTCCAAATCATGAAAGATTCATTTGTTTAGTAAATACTAGTTTGCTTAATGTCAATATACACAGCTAGAGTAGAATCTGATGACACAGAATAACAATAATGATAAATATAAACAGATATGATTATTATATATTTATGGGTTTTGTTTCTTCCTGCATTAGTATTATACGCTAATTAAGTGTTATCACGATGTCATAAATGTATCGATGTTTTCAACTTTGTGACAAGTTAGTGTTTCAATTCTTTTGAGACATGGGTCAAACATGGGACATAAACCTACAAATCTTTAATTTTCAAAGTATCTGTGTCTCGGTAAATCATGGGCCGTAGTATTTTATATGATTGTGTTACAAGTAAGTGTATCCTAAATTATTATCACATTATTACCCACACTTTAAGAAACTTACCCCAATAATTAAATCATATGATTAAGGTTTTTGATGCAAACATCTAGTACATAGAATAGCTAATTTGAAGCAAATGCATACGATTAGATGAGATGCCCTAATTTACAAATATTGTAAAATGGATACTGACAATACGTCAGTAGATTTTATATCTGCAATGTAATTTGAGCTCAAATATGAATTACATACCATACTTGCAAAAGTTTTAGATGCATTTTGTAGTAAATGAATTTTAGCTATAGGTAATTTAATAGGATATCTCACAAGTTTTGATCTTATCTGCTTAGTATGTGCACAGTGCAACAATAGACAAATACAATTTAGTCAGATGTTGTGTTTAAAAAAAGTTGAAACTCATCATCAGAATTTTCTTTGTCTTAAAGAATAATTTTAGTACATAATTTTAAACTATGTACTAAAAACAATGTAAAAACTCAAAAAATACCAAAAACAGCGGATATGTAATGTACCTATTTGAAACATAAATTACAACAAAATATTAGTTACGTTTTTGTCTTGTTGGATTTTTATTCGTGCAATGCCCGTATTAAGGTTAAGACTTATTTCTAATGTTAAGAAAAATGAAGTCCACATATATTGCATATAAGTATTTTACAAATGGTTTATTGTCCTTTGCAGTATGACATCAGAGCATATTAGGCATGCCAGTTATCTAAATGCGCGCGTGAACATACAACGCTTGCTTACTATTTAGGTACAAACATAATAATATTAAAATTTGAGAATTTATCAGCAAATGAGGTAGAAAATGGCTTTTCATCGAATTGTTTTAGTTTACACAACAGACTACTACAAAATTTCAATAACTTATAACAAACTGACGCATTTCCACCGGATGCATTCATAAAGGTTAATACTTTCAACGTATTTACATCAAAACCATTTAGCTACAATTTTTACAATATTTCTTCTGATATGATCTTTTGTATAGTATTTATGGTAGAGAATTATATAAAAATTTCTATATAGTATAGATGTATAGGTAAGTAAACTTTAAAAATTATGAACAACCTATATGGACTATTAATCAGATGGTTACTTCTTATTTCTACACAATAAGTTCCTACTTAAGTATGTACTAGTAAAAGTACTATATCACAATTACGCCAAGGTAAATATTATAACTCGTATATATTGCATTTATGGATTGTTGGCTAATTACTGAAATTGCTAAACATTTTTAATTGTTTGTTGCCTTACTAAATTATCAACAAAACTGAATTGAAACTAATAAAAGCTCCGAGTATTTGCACATAGTATGTAGTTATTAATTAAGTAAATATAATAATAGTTTACATTTGTTTAGCTCCAGTAATAATGAATAGATACACTGCATGATTTCTCGTCACAATACATTCGCTTATTGCATTTAATAATCTGTAGTACATTTAGTTGATTATGAAGTGTAAGAGAAAGCTATTTGTAAGATTAATGTAAGTATTGCAGGTTTACAGTGTAAATGACATGGATATTTTTTTATAAAGAGAATATCAAAAATCATACTTTTATAGATACATTTCAACACAAAATATACATAAAAAAATTTGAATCATTTTTCTTTAGTTAATGTATGTAGGATATAGTCAGCGTAACGCTATATTTTTTATATGTTTGTAACTATAGCTTTGAAAGATCATTGTCAAGTTTTATTCATAAATAGAAATGGCACTCTTATCATCAAAAAATCGAATATCCCTAATTATTTTTACGATCATTTTTCATTCGTTCACATCCACATTCATAGCAGTGGAATAATCTGCACAGATATTTATATTTGAAACAGTTTTTGGATTAAAAACAATAAAAATGGCAACAGTAAATTCAGATCTATACTCACATACATCCGCAGTTTATACATATACATTATATAGTATTTCCGTTCTGCAGTACTTTAGTTAATCTCTCATTCTTATAACTAGGTATGTATTAATTACCTATCTGTACATGCATTTATATAACAACGATATTAAAAATTACATAATATTTGGAACGATTTAGGCCAGGGTCACAAGGTCTGACTCAAGTCTTCTTTAAGCCATTGGGGGATGCCTTGCTCATGTCGCTTAAGCAATTTAACCAATGCACTGTTATGGCTAGTGTAGTAAGTCTGAAAATTAATCAAAAAATCGTTTATGGTACACGTTTTAACAAATGTATCGCAAAATTATATTCATTTCAATATTAAATGCTTACTTGAAGGTACTTCGAAGATTTCACATCCATGGGAGGGTATTGTCTCCCTTTACTTCGTCCTAAACATTTATTACGACTTTGATTGATGACTTGACAATAAAACCCCTTGGTCCGATCATACCTGCAACAAAATACGTAATACAGCATCAATTAATAAAAATATTCATTTCTGACAAACATGACAAACAATATTGTACAAGCATGCAACCATTTTGAGACGATACGCTAAAATGAATGACGTTTTGAAATTTACAACCGTTACCTCAGTCTGGTGGAGTAATCAAACACGGGATCAATTTGGAGAAATCTCTGGAGGCTATTCATTACTTCTACAGGATCGTTTCTCAACTCTTCTCCATCTAGAATTAAAAGCTGCTGAAATGAGTAGTAACTTAGCCATCTTTCAAGATGCTGAGCATAACGTCCTGGATTCAAGCACCTTTAAAACGCAAATAAAATATTTTCAAAGTTAATGTGTAACAATCACACTCGTTAAAGACTGCAACACTTTTAGTATCTGTTTTAGTTTTAATAGGTTCATACCGATTTCTTAAGTCTCTTAAATTTCTTGGAGATGCAGTGGTTGCTGTCAGAACTTCATAAAACGTGTAGTTCAATGCAACTGGATCATTGTGAGCTCTCATGTGTTGATACCAACTGTAGGCTCTTTTCGAAGGGGAAATTAATATAGTAACCTGTGAAAAATGAAATATAAATTTTATTACTTCCGGTTGCAAGCATACTTCTAACCTGTTTAAATGGTTAACTTAATAAATTGCGACAATAATAAAATAATTCGGATTGCTTTTTAAAACTTACAATTTTGGCTCGTGGAAGCATTGTGTGAGCCCTTCTCGGAACAACTTCGTTATCAAAATATGTGGCACTCTTTTCAAACAATATTGGCTTTTTTACACGCTGTATCACATCATTACTGGTTATGTTAGAGAACAAAGTAGAATTTTCGGCAACAAAGAACTTCATATACCTGTAAAATAAAACATAATGAATAAAATAGAGTAATTAAGATTTCTACGATTCTCATGCAATGTTCATTAAGATTTTGCAGTTAAATATATTGTCTCACCAATCTAACCCCCTTAAATAGTTTTTCCCATTGAAAAACTGAACTTCTTCAAAAGTCTCAGGACTTGGCCTATTGCTACTTATTGTAGGATGCATTGTAAGGAATGTATACAAAGCCGTCGTCCCCGTTTTCTGCGGGCCAATAACCAAAAACTGTGGAAGGCTATCGCATGTTTTATTGGCAGACCAAATCTTCCTATGTCTTGGATCATCGCAGGGAGTCTGAAAGTAAAAAATATTCATTATTAATATTAACTTCAGAAATGTTTACTTTTCATTTCCCGATAAATGGATGTTCTTCTTACCCCCCATATTGGATCCGCCTCATCTGGATGCATTTTAAAATACTTTTCAGCAAGGGGTACAGGCGGAAGTGTAACCATCTGCAGATTAGTCCAACACTGAATATATTTGATGACCGATTCGAACGTATACAAGCCCAGTCTATCATTTCCGTAGTTTGACATGTGTGTCATGAACACATTGATCTGAAAGAAAACATGCAAGAATAATCATAAAACAGCTGTAAAAGGTATCTTCCATCTTTTAGCCCATAAAACGTTCCGCCACATACATGATGTAATAATAACTACTGTGTATGAAAACAAGCTAAGCGCTACACATGAAAACTTATTTCGCAACTCAACTGAATTCAGCCACAAAACACACTTTTCTCAGAAGATTAGTCACAAACGATCTAACCGTTTACCCAACAGATAAAATAATATTTGACTCAACAATATTTCCTTTAGTTATTATCAATACCGAAAGCGTACACGTAGACAAAACAGTAATGGTAAGCTGTAGATACACAGACAGTGAATGCCTGTTTCCCCTGTACATTGCACAACATTAGATTAGCGGAGCTACAAGATCCCATTCTACATGATTGCATTAAATTGCATTACTTCAACTTGGAAAACCATCAAAGTATAGATGAAGTTGGAAAGAAAGCTCGTAAAAGATTACGATTATTGTATCCCTTTACTCACTCAGCTCAAGTTGAAAGTTGTGTGCTTGGCCTGACTGTTTAGTTTAGTGGGAAGCAGAATTGCTTCAAGATCCATAGTGGTAATCTTTTCTTCTTGGCACAAAACCTTGTCTATTTAATAATCTCATGCAACGTAATGTACAGAGCAGCATAACAGGAAATACCCCACTACTAGTTTACACTACACTAGCTACAATAATAGTCTTTAACAGCACACATAATACACCCATATAGAGAAATGTGCCCTCCACCATGTCAACTAAAACCCACTAAAACACAAAATCATAAAGATACTACTGGTACTACTAGCAAATGCAGAAAGAGAGCGACAAAAAACTCCCACTGTAATAACACACAGAAGAGGCAGTCAAGAAAGCAGAATGCACATATAATGCAATGAAATGAAAAAGTAGGGAATGAAAAGAACGGAAATAAAAATATTACGGAACTGGTCCAAAACTCAAATTGCGAAAAAAGAGCAATGCTCGGGAATTGTATACCGGGTAAAAGTAAAAAGTACAAACCGGGTGAATAGGATTTTTTTGCATACAAGCGGAAATCTTTTAGTAGAACTTGAATGTCGATACGTAGTACATGTATGTAATATATAGCAACTCACGGTATTGTAAACGATAGTTTGGAAAAGCTCTCCGCCCCGAATACTCTCATCCAGTTTAGATTGACCTCCTGGGTAGCGATCGATGAAGATCGTGTGAGTGAACAAGCCACATGTTTGTCTCGGCAAGACCTACACCAACAGTCAAACCATTGAGAAAATCCCCATTTGTTTTATGCTTTAGTCAACTGATATAAAGTTCATGTTAAGTCAAGCCATATCTGCTTTGATAGTTACGACAAACCAAGTCAAATCCCAAACACTCTTAAAGTTTTTACGTGTCGAAATCTCTCTCCTTTGACTCACTTGCCAAATAATTCCACTTATATACTACAATCTAGACTGCCACATAAATTCAGTTCAGTCCTACTACAAACCAACAACAAATTGGTCACTGCTGGCATCACAAAATTTAAAACGAGTCGTAAATGAGAATTATGTCTCTAGTTGGAATAATAAGATACAAAATGTACAAGTCAACGTTATTAGATTTGTATGTGACTGTACATGTCAAATAATATTTTCAGTTTTTGTATTCATGACAGGCAGATAATAAACCAACTATAAAAAACAGATATATTCTTCTAAAAGTCATTTTAAGCATAACATGTATGCTACATGGTCAGGAATTGGAACATTATGAGGCTACCATAATTCCTCGATGAATAAATCCTCGGCGCAATCTGGCCGGTCGTAAATGTGGATATTCTTCTGTACTGGTAACTTTCACATTCCAGACTTTCTTCCATGCATCATATAATGGTTCATGAACAGGGTAAACTCCGGAATGATGAGGTGAAACAGAATACCCAGAGTCTATCGGGATTCCATGTTCCTGTAATACAAAATCGGTGACATGTAAAAATACAGTAGATTTAAACATGTAAACATAATTTTAATTTAAGAATAACAATTACCTTAGCAAAGTCTTTATTCTTTATCATATCTAAAATGAGTTGAGTTGTATTGGAGTACAGATGAGGTTGAATGTGATTCCACATGTGCCCAAACCACATAAACTTGTCACTATTTTCTGTTAACACAAATTAAACGAATTATAGCTTTTGCAATCGTAAACAAACTAACATAAGTATATAGAAATTATGTTTAATACAATTTATTACCTAAAAGTAAATCATCTCCTGCATTTTCCTCGTCATCTCCAAAATGAAAGTATTTTCCTGAGAAGCCCAAATTGAATTTGAATCCTGGAACTAGTCTGCGAAGTTTGTCTTGCGTTTCTAATATTGCCTGAAACATATTCAATGTAAAAAATCGTGATTAGTATTCACAGAACATTAACTACCATTTATTTCTCTGATGGATAAATTATAAATAATTACCCAACCCAAACCTTTGCTTACTTTTTGAATTAGTAAATGAGTCGTAAAAGTTGTTACCGTACCTTAACATCACTATTCTTTAATCTGGTTCCCTTTTCACCAACAAATATATCATCAATATCAATGAGAACATAGCGCTTGAGAGAAACGCTCAGTCGCCCACGGCTCAGGTATGATACAGCATCCAGGAAGAGTAGCCGATGAAGCCAAAATTTCAGTCCCGCCCCGAATAATACCCGGCGAATACCATCAGCTTCTCCTTTGTCCTGAAAAACCAGCAATTCAGATTAGTCAGCATAGCTGGAAACTCAATGTAATTTACTAATGTAGTAGTATTGCTAAGGAAAGATACAAAAACTAATGCTACCACATTTGCTTATACCATCATATTTACTCTCATTTCTAAATCCGAACGTGCCGAACACTGTTACGGCTCAAAACTAATAAGAGTACAAGCAAAAACCAGCACAGCATTTATGTGACATCACAATAACATAAATTAGTTATACCCGCACCGAATTTTTCTCTCACGATCTGCTGATATTAATGATTCTATCTGTAATTGGTTAATTCAAGTAGGTACAGTCCTAGAATTATTGTAACATACAATTCTTCGTCAGTGATATAAATTAAATGCGATTTGCCCTACATCATCCCTAGCTTGGCAAAGTACTGTCGTGTAAGCAAATCTATTCTAAATGTTATCAAAAAATCTTTGTATGTTTCCGTATGTTGCATTACATCATTTCTTCTTTTCATACCTAGTCCATACGTACTATATATCTCTATTTTCAATTCGATTTAAGGTCTGCAGGAGCCAATTTCAGCCTTAGCGAAGCGAAAATCCAATTTGAACTGTAATTTATATATTCAGCTAATATCATTCCCTTTGCAACCCTACAAATATACCTATACGTAGTATATTACAATTCTCTAACTCTGTCGTAGGTATATACACGTTATGTTTTGCAGAAAATCACTCCTAGCTTATACACCAAATAATTTCAACCTATTTACTGCAAGAGAGAAAGAAAAATACTGACTGTGTGTATTCATACCGATATAGGTATACAGGTACTTATGTTATGTATATACACTGCTATAGATTGTGTAAGTATTTGTAGTCTGATGTATAAGTACTTATTTTTTCTACACATCTCTGAAGGAATAAGATCTTTATCAGTTTGATATAAAAGTATGGCAGTCTATTCTCCTGCTAAGCAACTAAATATACCTATGGCTTATTACACACGTAGCATTGGTACCTACTTATATTGTATTCACTCCTATTCTGCCTACAAATATTTGATAGGACGATATAAACTATTCGGACGAAGATTAGTCTATTTCCAGAGTGAAGTCTAGCATGTCTGATTTGGACTGAGCTGAGAACTGGTGCTAGACGATGGAGACTGGCTATTTCGAATGAAACGTAATGTAAAATGTAATACGAGCTGACCAATAGATTTATTGTCGACCAATGAAACCGAAAACCAAGTGCAGTCCAGCGTGTCATGGTGGCCTGGATTGAACTGGACTGCTCTCTGGATCTAGTTATTATTGGGTCCGCAGAGTCTTCTTCTCGAGTAAACGTCTCTATACTTTCTCCAAAAGAATCGACTGACTGCAGCGAACAATCGAGTCAGGGAAACTATCCTTGTTCAGCTGAGATAGATAGTCTCTCCAGAACAAGATATTATTATTATTGTATTCTCGTTTGCGGCACTAACACACACATCATTTTCTTGCTTATGTCTATATTTGTTATGCTTCAATCTATATAAAACCTACACTCGATTACTCATAGAATCTATACGGCTAGATTGCATTATGACATAACCATAGACGAGCAGCAAACGAGAAAAATATCAGGAGGAAATGACCAACGAGAAACTTACAACGATTTCTTTCACTGGACGCTATTCTTGTCGCAATATATCACTACGAACGAAATACATTCTTTCATTCTTTCTAAGTCGCTCATTTACTCGCACTCCCACATAAATCATGTCACTTTCATTTATTGTTACAGATTACACTTGCATACGTCACTTTGTCTTAAACAATAATGAAGAATGGTCTCTACTCTACTTTGTCATTCATTATGGATAAAAATAAAACAACGACATTACTCCAACCAATCCCATCCTGCCCCTGTCTATAACTCACTCCTACACTATACTCTGATTAGAAACACATTATATCGTATAAAACTAACATTCTCACTACATTTTATTCCCAAACCAATCGCCAATAAAAAGCTTTAAGAGAAATTACTTTTGCCATAATTTTATAATTGCAATAAACCATAAGTTACGATTTATACTACACACAAATACACGCGGTAAGATTGAAGCAGATTATTATTTATTGTTTATAATTGCAACTCGTATTTTTTAATCATTCATTCACGTACTACCATAACATACCACGTTTTACTACTCCCTTTCACATGTTACTGACGTTACAAGCAATGAAGAGCTAAAGTACTGTAATACCAAAACAACCTTTCCAGCGTTGGCCGTTGCTTTTCTATTGTTCTCCAATTTGCTACGCCGGTGGTCTCTCCAATTTCCTATA
>JABASD010002882.1:0-23247 GCA_019776165.1 Pogonognathellus flavescens
TGTACAATCGGCCAAAGCATTCGCCATGTAAAGTTTCATTCGAATCGGCTTATGACACTTCTGGTGGTTTGCTTGTCAGTTAACCTAAATTAAACGTTGTAAATTTTTTAATTCGATTCTTACATTGACAACCACTGCCATATTTGATTCTTGAAGCGCAAAACTCAGTTCTCGATTAAAATTTCCATCTGTAAGTCCATTGTTGTAGATTTCGAAAGCGTAAATGTTGAATGTCATTGTTGCTATTTTTATGTTGCTGCGGCTGCAAAAGAAATGTTGTTTGAAATGATTGATTTGCATACACACATTTGTACGATTAGATTAACTATTAGTATCTAACCTGTGTAAGCGCTTAATTGGCTCAGAAATCATTGCCCAAAGACGCTTAACTCTCTTGATTACCAAAGCACCATTTCGAAACAGAGCTCGAACGAAAGTAAGAGATGCGATTTGGATATCCTCATCCTGTAAAGAGATTAAAATATTTGTGATATAATGTGACAACTAGTTTTTTAAAACATTGGCCTATAAAGATAAATACAACCTATATAGTTTATTAAAAACTTTTGTAATAAACTTTATACGTGCGTCTTCGGTTATATCAACATTATAATTACGTGGTTATTATCAATTACAATATCCATGTGACAAATTAATTATAAAAATTCATACTGCTTCATTAACAAGTTCCAAAAGTCTTTCCACTAGGTTTTCATCCAGCAAAAAATGCTCAATGAGACCATTTTGCATATGAACACAAATATTTAAGAAGTCCAAAATAGCGATCTGTAACACAAAGTGGTAGCATTATAGTTACAAATTAATATCAATCGTGTATATTAAAATATATTAAACAAATGAAAAGTTTATGCGTGGATTATACCTTTAGATGAATATCTTCTGATTTAAATTCAAGTCGTTGCATGAGGATGTCACGAAATGAATCACTTTCATTTCCAAATGAGGCCAAAAGAGACAAATTGATTTCCTGAGCAATTTTTCCTAACAAATTGATAGCCAAAGTTGGAATTTTAGTATTCAGTCTATGCCGAGAAAATCTGGCTATTTTTTGAGGAAAAGTCATGTTTAAAACTGTGTCCAGTCTCTGTATAAAAATCAAATCGTGTATGTAAATATTTGATCCACACAATATTTTTTATATATATAATATTTTGGTCTATTTTTCTAACCTTTATAACTGATTTGTCATAATTGACCATTTGCAAAAGAAGTGACAAGCAATAGTGAATCAGTTCTGGAAGTTTCTCGTTATCCTTTGACGGCTTTATGATGCTATCTTGAAATAATTCTTCATCTAGAAAAGAAAGTATCGAGCCGATCGAAAATACAATTTAAACAATTTCTAGATATATTTGCTGATTTATATACAATGAAGAGAATTTTTCATTAGTCAATTGCTTTGAAGGAATAATTACCTTTTCCAAGGATGACGACTAATGCGCTGTTTTTACGTATCAGTACATTTATACAATGAGATTTCAGTGCATTCCAAATTGGCCCTTTGAGAAGAAATAAAACGTGTTGAATTCTCAAGCATAAAGCTATTATTTCATTCTTCGAACTTTCCGACGGCGTTACCCACCCATACGCAGGGAAAATATTCTCCACAATAAACAATACTGATTGAGTGAAAAAACCTTTCATGGAATCAGAAAATGGTGTTTTTTGGACGTCATTTTCCTGTAAACACATTAAAAATGTATTACAAAAATATCTGATTTACTCAAAACAACAAGAGAAAAGGTCTGCTGTACCTTAACCATTCCAAGGGTGGCTGTAAGAAGACCCAATGATAGTGCGTAATTGCTATTCAATACACTTTCATATCCAATCACGAGATCTGCACAAACATTTGGTTCCGATTGACTTGGCCAAATTCCAGTAAGAAATTCAGAAAATAACGATTCATTAAACTTGCACCCTGCATCCACTAATCTAAGAAGCAGGCCTGCAAAGTCTGCTTTTGTGGCTGGATTTTTGGAGTCTCGAACCAACCTTTGATTACAAATGCAGCAAATTATTTATAGCTTTCTCAAACATTGTAATAATACTGTACCTAACATTTATTATCATTTCACTTACGCCGACAAAATGAAGCAAACCGGACGATACAATTCAAACAGATGAGGAGGTATTGCTCGTGAAGCTCGACCGAATGTTATTAAAAACTCCGCAGTGTCTAGAATAAGATACTTGTGTCTCGATGGAAGAATATTATACTCAACTTCAGACGTGATTTCTGTTATTGGACCCCCTTCTCTCATGATATTTAAAGCTGGAGTAATTATTTCTTCATAAATAATATCCCAAACGGTCGTCGTTGTACAAGGACTTTGCAAAATCCAACAAATAATTGCTGGAGAACTTTCTTCAATCAAAGTTCCAACAGTTCCTGATTTAACAAGCACGCCCGCTACGGTTCGGGTTTCCAGTAATAATCGATCATTGTCTGAATGGAATCTCATGTCACAAGGATCGATCTTGTCAAATATTTCGGCAATGTATTTAATCTCCGTAAGCTTACTCAAAACCTAAATCAGAAAAAAATGTCAGTCGTTTACAAGAAAGACACTTTAATTATTGACCAGTAAAGTAATTTATAATAGTTTTGTTATTTACAGCTGTGCATGTATTCGCTTCCGAAACGGCTTCGCATATGGAACCCCAAATGGTAAGTATAGGAGAAATCTCTACTGGGAATTGAATCAAAGCTTCTAGATATAAATTGACTACATCTGTACTGCTTCCGTTTAAAAATTCTTCAGCCATCTCTGTCTACATAATTGCATTAATAGAATCATTACAAATGTTTGGGAGATCATACATAAAAATTTGTTCGATACACTAAAGAAACTTACATCCTGGAGAAGATGCGATAAAAGCAAGTACCAGTCAAGAGTAGTACCAAAATTCTCTTTGACGAGTAGTCGTAGAATGACATCAGTACTGTTATACACACATCGTGTAATCATCGTCGATAATCCATATTTCTATTAAACAAAATTTGTATAGTTATTGTCATCAAGAGAGAAAATATACATTTGTAAGTTGATTTACGTTTTTGTAGCTCTTTTTGTTGTATTCAGTGACCAATTCAGTTAGTGATCGAATATATCTGTCCGCATCTTCAACTTCTTTAATTTTAGCTTTAATTATGTCGTTTTCAGGAAACCGCACGATAAAACAACTAATCAGAGCACCCAGAGTGTAAGGATTGGGTTGTAAGCGAGACGTAATTTGTAATTCCACAAATGCTTCAATGCAACTATTATGAAACTCGTTTTTTGGTTCGCCACACTGTACAACGCAGTAATAAAGCACTGCTTCTGCTTGTAAAATGTCACGCGACTTATAATTTCTTGGTAGGGGCTTGTAGTACTCCACAAACGATGAAATGACTTTTTCTTGATCACTGTAATGGAACACCAGTATTGCGAGAGTGTGCAAAAGTGCTACTACTTCTTCTTCATCTTGAACTTCCTCAAATGATGTACAAAGCCACTTTACCCAGCTTTCCAAAGAGCTTGATTGAACGAACGCAGCGAAAATTTCCTAAACAATATTAAAAGAGATAAAAATTATTTGAACTTTTGTGAAGTTTTATTCTCGTTGAAAAATAAGAATATTTACTTGGTATTTATTTCTGCTATTCATCGCTTCAGCCAATATAATTTGAGAACAATAAATCAGACATAATCTTTCCCTCATATAAAATGACCAGATGTCTTTAAGAAAAGCAACTACATATAATTCGGTCTCCATGATTTTACTGTAGTTAGTTGCTTTTCCTTTGTACTCGAACATCATATACGAGCAAAATATTTCCCATGCAATTGATTCATCCACATCCTGAAAATCAAACGAAAAAAAAAAAATAAAAATAAAATTAATTATTTATAATATTAATCTTAACAGGTAATATTTATTTACCAATTTTTTAGTAAGTCGAGCCCTTAATTTCTTTTCGGCTTCTTTAATGGAAGCAGAACTTGGTTTATCACTTTTACTGCCATCTCCACCGCCCACGAAACTGAAAGTTTTTTCTGTTTCAGTGGATGTGACATTTCCAGTTGCATTGCTCTCTTCATTTGCACCGGGTGGACGACGCGGATAAAATGTCAACACACTTAATATTTTGTTGCAGTTTCTTTTTAATTCTTCATGTACAACATCCTCGTTGGCCAAAAGACTATCCCCCATGAGCAGATTCCAAAGATGTTTATTTGTGCTACAAGGTGAATCAATAAAAGCAAAACCAATGTAAAAGCAGCAACTGTACAACATCAATCAATACACAATCACAATAGGTAAGCACTAGAGACGCCAAAAGGTTGATTTTGATTCAGTATTCTAACGGTCCAAAATGAAAATGCTTTTTATGACCAATTAATTACCTCTCCACTTCTTCTGGTTCCGGCAAATTAGCCGTCGTTTCACCCCCATCTGTAGCATCATTTACGCTGGCCATTCTAGAAACGGAATAAAATCAAAGCATATTAAGTTATTAATCAAATCAGTAATACATTTATACAATGCACTGATACATGCAGTACGTTATATTATTATTATTTTAATGATATAATATTGGACTTTGAAAGAAGTTGTTTGCGTATTTTCACCGTGGGTGAGAACGCACAAACAAAATAAATTACAAATGTTCAATATAATAGTTGGTATACTTTTAAATGAGCAACGGTGTGCTCGTTGGGTAACTTCCAGCTTTTTCAGGTTGTGATTATTTAATTCCGTAATTAAATGGGCAAGTTATTTTGTCGAAATATTCGTATCAATAAATTGATTATTGATTAAGTAGTTAAGTAGTTTAGTACAACTTGGTCTTGTTGTCTAAAACCAAATAGATGAAATTTTTATTTCCTACATGCTGACTTTGCTGCCTGAGAGAACGCCACAACGCCAGAGCACAGACTACACACTACACGTATACATTCAGTCGATTTGTAGAAATGAAGAGTTGAGGCCTATTTTTCGCGCCACATTTCCATTTACCGCTTGCCATTGATTGCTCACAAGATCCGAAGGTAACACCTGACTCAAGGGAACAAGAATAGTATTCAAATTTATGGTGAAGTACCTAATATTTATTTTGTTACAGCTACATTCACACAGATAGTAGGTTGACGACTGACGATTATTTTTTTAGATTTAAAAGTCTCCCACAGAACATCTTAATCAGGTTAGTCAGGTATCCGATTGTATTATTGACATCTTAAGACTTAAGAAGTGCTAAAAACGAATAATCATTCAACATAAATTGTCCAGGTAAGTCCCGAATCTCGAGTCCCAATTCCAACATCCAACTTAAACATTATATTATAGTATAGTTGTTAGCATAATTTTAAATTATAGTCAATAGTCAAAGCATAGCTTATTAGATGTTAGAATATTATCTAAATTCTTTATTAACTAAAATTGACATTTAACTATATTGTACGTTGAACTTTCTACAAAGAGCATCACATAATTTGTTATTAATTAGTTAAGTTGATTGTTTATTTATTTCCGACCTCCGCAGAATCTGGAGCTTAGATTCCAAGACTCGTTTACTTCACTATGCTAAAATAATTATATTGATATTGAAAGGCAAAATTAAAAAAATTCTAAGGTGTGTTACATTTGTATTTATTATTTGCAGGATATTCGTACTCTGTATGTCCAGTTCTCCGCATCATTACTAACATAAAATGGTCTACTTACATTTTCCGTCCAACTTGACTGACGAAGAGTTGATGTTGCAGGCGAAGTATCAAAAGCTTCGCAAGAAAGTATGTTTTTATTTCTAATACTATTTAAAGCTTTACCACTACAGGTTGAGCAATACATTATAGATATTATGTTTTATGAATGTCCTATAATATAACATAGTTTTTCCGACTTTATCGTAGTTGATAGTTTATCATTTATTTTTATTTGTAGAAAAAAGCTCTGCAAGATATGAAAGCACCTAAACCGGAACCTGAAAAAATAAATCCTTTGAAGCGTCCTTTGGATCCCAAGGATGCTAAAGAATTGGCAAAAAAATTGATTCAGTCTGGAAAAGTATCCCTTCCAACTAAACCAACTGTGGAAAAAACAACTTTTAAGCGCTCAAGAATATTAGAAAGAAAAATTACAGCGACAGGACGAAGTGAAGGTCACGGAGGAATGACTCCAAGCTACAACTCTCACTTTAACTCAGAAGCTGTTCAATTCGAACCGTTCACACCGCAGTTTGAAAATGGTAGAGGTGAGCAGCGTTCTGAAGCTGACAAGGACTCACGTGCGGATAGTGAATATTCTTACAGTAAATCTCGACCAGGATCTGGCTATTCTCACAACGGGTCTCAAGGAAGAAATGGTCCGAATCAGCGGTCTTTTTCTGGCGGGTCATATAGAAATAGTTACTCATCCGGTGCTAAAGACGGTTTCGGTGATTCACCTTCCAATAATGTTCAGGCGAATAAACCTAAACGAGGACCAACCTTATTTGTCCAAGGACATAACATAAATGAAGATATTCTGAAAAATCTTTTCGGAAAATTTGGAAAAATTGCCAATGTTAAGATAAGCGTGCCTAATTCAAAAGCATTCGTAACCTTTGAAAAGGTTGAATCGGCCGAAGAAGCAATTAAGGAAGTATGACTATCAATATTTTATTTCTTATTTCTTTGTTAATGTGACACATAGCACTAACATATTCATTTTTCTTCAGGTCAATGGAAATACATTTGATGATATTTTGTATGATGTACAATTTGCCCGTCGACAACCTTCAATTGGATCTGGTGATTCTTCTGCATCTGCCGCTTGGCCTGCTTTAGCTGTAAGTCAGTCTCACAAGGGAACTCATCATGACCGACGTCAGCAGGTCGTTTATGATGAGCCCATGGATATAATATAAAACAAATGTCGAGAGATTCATTTAGAGTGGCAAACGATAAAAAATACATAACATTGCTAATTTAATATTTTTTAAAACCTGAAATGAAATCTTTACTCTTTTTTTAACAAAGCGCTACCGTTTCTATATTATATTCGCAGCATCTATGTTGCTGCAATTACAACATAAAAATATATACATATTTTAATTATTCATTGACAAGTCGCAATTATGTATTGTGATAGATGCTACTTTGCTACTCTAAATGCGTCCCTAAACATAGTGCAGTTCAAATCTGAAGAGACAGCTTTTACAAGTTAAGGCTTGTTTTTCAGAGTATTTCCTCAAAAACAATTCTTTCCTTTTCAGATTTGCAATTTCCGATTTGAACTGCTTGTTTTATATGTTGGAGTGTGTTTGCCTGTCATGCCGTTCCTATTTTTCAGTGTATTTTGAATCAATGAAATAAGGCTGTACAGGGTAGGGGCAAAGGAAAAATTGCTCGACAGAAATTCAAAACTTACTATAGATATTTCGGGGAAATCGATTTATGTATACGGCTTTGATTGACCAAGTATTTTTCTAATGTTTTGTATCATTTCGCCATTTGTTTCATTGCCTATGGATTTTAGTTTCTTAAATTTTTCGAGACTTGACTTAGGGGAACATAATTTAGCTCGAACAAGTTAAATCTGTGCGATTATTGGTCCCCATTTTCGTATCCAGGTTGGTAAAGCATGTTGATCTACTTGAAGTAGGAAAAGTTAACAAGTTTCAAAGTCGTTACGTTTGACTTGACACCCAGAGGTCCCCTAAATGTAGTAAGGGTTGAGGAAGTGTTTCACCTCGATTCTAAGCCACCGTCTATTTCGTTCACGCTATGAATTCAGATGGACAAAACTAAATGAGCCTTTCCTAATTTGAAACCCCAGGCTTCAAAGTGAATTTAATAAACAGTTTCTGGATTCAGGCGCGTACCCAGGGGGGGGGGTGCTATGGGTGCTCAAGCACCCCCCAGATTATGGTAATTATGCCCTAGATATTTTTGTGATTTTTAAAAAAAAACAAGCAAAAAGTATGAAATTTGGCTGCAAATGAACCAAAAACTGTAAAAAATTTAGCGCTTCGCGCGAATTTCAAGCGTTTTTGGTTCGTTTCAGTCAATTTTTTGCCATATTTTATGCCTAGCACCCCCCAGCTTTCGATTCTGGGTACGCGCCTGTCTGGATTTACACCATATAGCAAAGTAGAGCGAATATAATAAATAGCTACTTGTTGCGGCACTTGTGAACCAAAATGGTTGCAATTTTCAGAATCGTTAGATTAAGATAGCAACCCGTTATTTAGTTTCTTGATTCTTGCAACGCCTCTCCCGATTTTTTATCGTTTAAAATTTTTGGTAGTTGAGCTTGTTAAAATTTGTTTACAAATAAACACAGCTATTTACTACTAATCATTTATAAACAAAAATACATAAAAACTGCATTACCAAAAGTTTTTACAAACTAATATTTTTTGGCCCCCACTAAATGGCAAGAAACTAAAAAACTGGTTAGTTACAAAAAAGTACTATAAACTACCGTTTCCAAAAATTTGAACCATCTTAGTTTTTTATAGACGAAATGTGTCCCACACAAATGTGAAGCTGTCATATTCGCCACCCTCCTATATGGGGTAACGTCAGAAATTTTAAAATTCGTCCCTTGGGCGGATTTAGTTATCATAATAATGTTATCATAATCATAACCACGAAATGAATTTTGAAGCACGGCTAGAACGGGGTTTCAAATTAGTCTAGTGAGTCTAGTCTCATTAAGTTTTGTCATAGCCGTGTAATACTAGTATATGGTTTTGTCAATCTGAATTCCTTGCCTGTACGAAATGGTCGATACAATCGGCAAGATAATGATCAATCATTGATGACCTCTGGGTGTAACGACCCTGTGATTATTTAAACTCTGTACTTCAACTACCTACCTGAGTGGGGAAGTTGAGACCGCCTAAAGCTGGATCGCGAGCCGCTCGATAAGGTCATTACGATTCGAGCCGTTAACGAGCGAACCACTAACGAGCGAACAACTAACGAGCGAACCACTAACGAGCGAACAACTAACGAGCCGAGCCGTTAACGAACGAAGCTGGGCAAAAGAAGTGTCGGCCGGTGTGAAGAACGTTAATTTTGGATAAATGGAAGCAATTTAAACACTATCCAATACAATTTAAGGGTTGATAGGGGTCGGCTCGGCTCGTTAAGACGTCATCGAGCGGCTCGCGGGCCAGCTATAGACCAGCCTTATACGGATAAATAATGCCAGCCTAATACGGATAAATAATAGAACTAATTCGCAATTTAATTGTGGATCCGACATTTCTTTCGTTTAGCCATAATTTATGTGCCCAGCTCGTTAACAGTTTGGCTCGTTAGTGACTCGCTCGTTAACGGTTTGGCTCGTTAGTAGCTCGCTCGTTAACGGCTCAGCTCGTTAGTGGCTCGCTCGTTAACGGTTCGGCTCATTAACGGCTCGCTCGTTAACGTTTCGGCTTGTTAGTGGTTCGCTCGTTAACGGCTCGGCTCGTTAAGACCTTCTCGAGCGGCTCGCGAGCCAGCCATAAACCAGGCTAATACGGATAAATAATGCCAGCCCTAATATCAAAAGCTTTCTCGAAAGTATAACATTTGTGATTGAACATTAAAATTTCCTGAGGAGAGAATTAAAATTTGGTAAAACCTTAGTTCCGAGATTTTCTAATCAATTTAAATGGAACAAATTAAACAAGCTAGAGAAACTTGTTTCATATTCTCATTAACTATAATTATATATCTACTGCAACGATTCTTTTGCCGAGTTGTTCAAAAAAATTATTTTATTAATAGTTCTATTTTTATGCATAGCTCTGAAAAATCCCCATTGTAACGGTTTACAAATTAAATTCTTTTTGGCGATTTGAAAATTGCTCAAAAGTTCGGTTTTATTGCAATTTATTAATTGTTGTAAGTAAGAAGGAATGATAGGCTGTGGGAAGAGGCAAACACACTCCGACAAAAAAAGACTAAAACTGACTTATTGTAAAATAATATAGTTGCTATAATATGATGTAGACTCACAAAGTTATTTAATAAAACTGTTACGAAAATATGCTCAATCATAACATAAAACGTCTAATTAATTTTATTGCTGTTCATGACGACAGTTTTCAATAAAAGTGGTAAATGTCTACAGGATGTATAGTTTACTGACTGCTACTTATTTGAGACCTGCCTAAACAAAATCTTACTTTTATACTCACACAATTATTATCTTCATAAAAATTGTATAATGATTCAATGTGAAAATTCATTCTAGCTCTAATAGAAATGTAGAGTGGTCAATAGCTGTTTCAATATTATGTCACTTCTGCCTGTCATCTTTTTGAATTGAACTGCTGAATATCGAGGACATTAACCATAATTACATTTATTTACATTGACATCCGTTCATCGCAGTATTGCAGTAAGTTTCCGTTTAAAGTATATACCTATTTGTCAGTTTAAATGTGCATGACCCTAAAGAGACTACCAATTGTTTACACCTTTCAGTTTCCGGTAGTTTTAGATTTTGGATGGAAAATACCAAATATGGAAAACTAGAAATTAAGGGACAGTGGAGTCATAACCACAACCGAAGCATAAAAATAATGCATCTGGAATGTTTTGCCTTCGCACACACTCTGTAAATGCATAATAATTTGAGTAGTTTAAACCTAGTTTGCATAGGGTTCACTAAACATCATTCTGCACTTTCCATTGTTTGATTGTTTTTATGGCACAATGAAATTTAAAATTATACACAAAAATAAAATACACCAATAATCTACTTAGCTAAGTTGTTGTGGTACCAGTAGTAGATTAATGTAATTGAACAAAGATTTTATTGTATTATCTATATCAGTTTCAGTGTGCATGTAATGAGAATGATTGATAATATGATAATACATATTATCAATCATTCTCTTCACCTATTAGTTTGTACATTAGTATTTTTTAAATCGAAATAATTGATTTCATAGGCTGTAGAGAAAAACTACATAATATTTCATTTCATGCCTGCTCAGGAAGTACATTTTTTCACATTTTCCTTGTTTGAATAACATAATATAGATTTTAAACGCATAGGTTGGACAAATCTATATAAGCACCGCACATATACATACAATTATATGTATACATATTGATTTAGCCTAGTTAAAATTGTATAAAAGTTGTGTATAGAGTAATTAATCGGCACAGAGTAACTTTACTTTCAGCCAGAAGAGATCCTAAACACATGAGACATTGGTGACTGCACATTTAGGGCCGCAATAACAAGCTTGTGATTCCCAATTAGTTTGAATTGAAAATTACCCCAAAAATACGAATTTACAAACCATTTCATCTATTATTTTCATATTATCTATTATATAACAAGGTGTAAGCGATAGAAAAAGCTATTTCAGTGTTATTACTATACCTATAGTTCATGTGATCCTTGGCTGGATTTAATTAGATTTGTTTTGGGATCACCATAGCAGAATATAATCACTAATCACAGATTTCACAGTTTTGTAGAAATACTGGTTACTTTTTTGTAATTTTGAACAACAAATTCACCATGAAGTCTGCAACCAGGTAGGTGTATTATTGGCTTTATACTATTACTGTACTGTAGGGTTATTATGTATTATAGCGTACCTTTATGGTTTTACCGTTTACCGTTTACCACATGTTTTATCATACATACCAAAAATCTCAAGTTGCCTCTTCTTTAAAGTTCATATTATTAGAACCATGCATAGGCCAACCGGCCAATCTCAACCAAGTATCTTTTCTCTATAGAAAATAGAAACTATAATAAGAAAGGAAAGAAATACCTTTTTATTTTATTCTCAATTCAAAAGTTAATGATATGGCATTTCTTTGTGTTGTAAATTTTGTAACAACTCTATAATGCAGAAATGATGATGTTGAGACTAAACCCAAAACTTTCGACGTTACTCCAATGTCCGCGGCACTAAATAGGCGACGACTTGTTGAAGAATTGTGGAAAGCTTCTGTAAACCCCAGTTCCATCATTCTTCTTCAAGGGGGTAAGAGGGAATACCGTGGATGTTCTGACTTTGAACCGGTTTTTCGACAGGTATGTTACGTGTTATCAACTTTTCCTTTTTCGATCAAAATATTGTGAAATATGAATTAGGTTTTCTATAACACTGCGATGTGTGTGATCAAGGCCAAGTGGCCAATTTGTTAATAATATATAAATGTAAATGTATGTATAAATTAATTCATATATACATTTGCCATTATCAAACCAGTATTATACCTACGTACCAGATTTTGAACTAGTTGTTTTTTTGTGCTAATGTTTGTGCATCTATCTTGTTTTATAGGAGTCGTATTTTCATTGGGCGTTTGGTGTCGAAGAACCAGATTTTTATGGAGCCATTAGAGTGGCGAACGGAAACTCAATTATATTTTTTCCTCGCCCCTCTAGGAGTGATATAATTTTTCTCGGATTGGAATCTAATCCAGAAGTCATCAAGTCTAAATATCAAGCGAACGAAGTGTATTTCAATGACGAGGTAACTTTTCCTCTGTAATAACGATTGAAGATTTTCTAACATTTTTGCTCCTAATAATAATACCTAAACTACTTAGGCAATCTTTTTTCATGTAGATTCGAGATAAACTTGGAGCATTAAACCCTGCCGAGCTGTTGATTCTTGTATGAATTGTTTTATTACAATGCTTATGTTACAGTCGACTAATCTCTATGGACATCTTTTATGTTATGGAGCTAAAGTAGTTGTTGCAATTTAGATATAATGGAAGTTCAAATGTTTTTTATAGAGAGGTAGTAACGCTGGAGAACCGTGCACAGAAGCTGACTTCAGTGGAATTATAGATTTTACCTTGAACAGAACACATCTCTTCCCTGCAATGTCCATGCTGTAAGTTTCCTAACAATTTTGCTATTACTATGGAATACGACGCTTTGTACTATGCATCTGTCGCAAATTGCCATGGCATAGGGATTTTTATTTATTTTAGAAGCAATTTATTTCTTAGTAATGCAAATACAATATTACTACATATTTGCAGAAGCATATTGAATTTCAGTTGCGATTTTTGATTCAACATTTACATTAGTAAAATTAGTACATTTTTTATTGGGTAGTGAGTTTTCTACAGTTATTAGTTTTGTAATCTAAATGGTTTTTCAAATCGATCTTATTTGTTCGCACAAAAAATCTAAAAAAATACAATGATTTTTGCTATTTTAGCCGTGCATATAAAACTGATTTCGAACTGGACATAATGAGATACGTGAACAAAGTCAGTTCTGATGGACATATTAAAGTTTTGCAAACTATTCGACCTGGTATGACAGAATATCAAGCTGAATCGACATTTTTAAACTTCTGTTATCATGAGGGTGGCTGCCGTAATATGGCTTATACATGTGTATGTGGGTCGGGTGAAAACGGTGCCATCCTTCATTACAGTCTCAACAACAGAACAATTCAAGACGGAGACTTATGGTAATTTACTTTTTTTAAATTTGTTTTGGAAACACTACAGCTGTAAATATTTTGTTTCATTCTCTTTTCAGTCTTTTCGATATGGGTGCAGAATATTATTGTTACGCTGCTGATATCACAATGACTTTCCCTGTAAATGGAAAGTTTACTGAAGATCAAAAAAAGATTTACAATACGGTCCTAGCAGCTAATCTTGCGGTGTTAAATGCTTCTAGGCCAGGTTTTTCTCTAAAAGTACCATAATAATGTAATTATAAGTTTTTAAAGCTAATTTTGTATACATTTTGTAAAAGGGGTGCTATGGTCGGAGATGCAACGTTTGTCAGAAACTGTAATTCTGCAAAAACTCACTGAATATGGAATCATTCAGGGAAATACAAATGAAATGTTACAGGTCGGTTCGTTTAAAATCCTTACATAATATGTATGATTCCTTTATTTGCTGTATGGAAATAGTGTTTAATAAGCAAGGAACATTTTACAGGCGAATCTGCAGCGTGTATTCTATCCACATGGGCTGGGGCATTTGGTGGGAGTAGATGTTCATGATGTTGGAGACGATTACGCTTTGGATATGACAATTTCATCGCAATTGAAAGAAGAGACCAACGATGATAAATATCCTTTGTACAATCTCAAGTCTCGAAGAAATCCTGGTGCTAAAATGCCTAGGATGTTACAACGCGGAATGGTCTTCACCATAGAACCAGGATGCTACTTTATTGACTTCGTAAGTTTTTTAGCAAGCAAAAAAATTCTACTTATTTCATTATTATTATTTTCTTCACTAGACTTCCACACCCGCGCTTACTCCACAAATAGTGGATCAAAAGTTCAAATAAATACTAAATCAGGAAGATTGGACGGGCATAAAAGTTTTTTCCGAGTTTCCTGAAAGGTTTTTTTCTAGTTCCCTTGATTTGTTTTCAGTCCCCTTTTACAGATCTCCAGATTTGTCTCCAGTTCTCCTTAACAGATCTCAAAATTTGTTTTTAGTCTAATTTAAAGTTTTCCATATTTGTTTTTAATCCCCAGTTTTGATTAACTCTAAATGTCTAACTTCCCCGTTCCGTATTCGTCTAACTCATTATGCGATTATTTTTCATAATTTTTAGTTGCTCGATGAAGCGTTAGAAAACCCAAACTTGTCCCGATTTTTGGTTGCTTCAGAAATTCAGCGTTTTCGTGGTTTTGGAGGCGTCCGAATAGAAGACAACGCTATTGTTACGGCTACGGGATTAGAAATTATAACAAGCGTTCCTAAAACGTACGAGTTCAAAATAATTCCAAATATTTGTGTAGATATAAGTATTTCTGATTGTAATAAACCATTGTAACGGTCCGATCAAGTAGCGGAGAAGACAGAGACATTTGTGTAGTGAAGTAAGGCACAGTGGAATTAACTGTCACTTTGTGTTAGTATATGTGTTATAACAACTCAGACTGACATAATATATTTAAAAACACCAATTGTAATTTCTTGAAATATTTAATCATTTGCCGTTTTCAAATGTTGGCCGCTTTTACTTTCAAACAAAATAAGAATTCACGTAGCAGTGTTTAGAATGCACTGAATATTAAATGCTGTTTTGTTAAAGTAATTACTCTAAAAGGTGTTGACCGATTGACCCCATCTTTGAACTTAGCCTCACATATTATGTCCTCACAAGTTTGTACACCAAATTTGAACTAAATGTCTCAACTCGTTCTCGAGTTATCGAGGTGAAGGACGGACGGACAGCTTTAGCCTTCTTATAAAGTAGTAAAGTAATATGATGTATATAGAGTTGGTAAGATGTACTGTTATGTATAGTAAAACTTTTTTATTTGCTTTCAGAATCGAAGAAATTGAAGCTGTAATGGCCGCAGGCCGAAAGACCTCTTTCTGCTAATTGAAAACTTTCATCTCTATTTTCAGATACTGAATGTTGTGCAATTCGTCATTTTAAAATTGTGCTTCTGAAATTACCTATATTGGATGACAAGTCGGTTCCTATGCGTCTGTATGATGTGTTATTTCGGTGTAGGGTGTGTAAATATTAACTTGAAACTAAAATGAGTCGGAGACAAATGATAAATTGGGGGTCTTCCTTATTTATGACATTGGGAATATTGAAATCATAAATGATAAACTAACATTTCTTGTAATTTTGTGTTATGCGTAACTAAAAAGGATGTAATTACAATGGTTATTATAGTCGGTAGCAACGAAAACGTTTTTGTTCGAATCTTATTAACATTCTGACAGTATTATCCAAGCCATGAAACATTTTATTCAACAATAAATTCTAATTATTTTATTCAATCGTAAATTTTAAGTTGTTTCAATCAACAATATTAATAATAATTAATAATAATTCCGTTTACAGGTAATATTTGGTGAAGTAGTTGTTACATGAAAAAGTAATAATTGTGCTTTATTCAAAAAATTAAACGAAAATAGAACAAATATTTGCAAGCCCATGTGAGTAAGTAATACTAATAATGGAGACAAAGAGAGAGCAAAAAAGAGGTTTCTTTCTATCTTCTAAAATAAATGTTGCAATTTTTAAATAATTTCACATAGGTAATTTGCTTTTCAAATAATTATTTGAATAAGGAAGCTCAATTCTACGTAGATATTATAATATAATGATTTGTGTAGCACAGTTAACAAATTATCTTACATTTAACATTTATTTTATACAATAAGGAACACAAAGTATGACTTGACTGTCTTTACAAAAATTTAGTTACTACCTACTACACTACTTACATAATTGAAACTCATATCCAAAACATGTAAGTTATACATTCAGCAACACAGTGGATACACAAACACACACAAGTATTAGCTTTGTCAACTTACAACAAACTACTACAAAAATCGCTAATCATTTCCTTACAACGACCACATAACAATCTCAACACTCAATACACTGAAGTTTGTCATACTTGCTACATTTTAAACATCAAAAACTTCAGTTTGATACATCCCAGCTTATAAATCCCTAAACATTTATAGCTTTCCAAATCTAATATCATACTGCTTGGTTGAAAAATTCATAAAGAAAATCTCAGTATCTATTCTAACGTTTCCTTGGACACTGTATACTGGAAATGAGTATTGCAGCTACAACGAAATTCTATTTGCTTGCGATGATCTTTCATCAACTGAAATTAATCTCTCCGTTTTCCATACAAACGATGTAATGTAGATTGCATTATAATCATAACAAAATTCCTCTCACAGCTCTTAGAAATGCATCTTAGGTTTCCGTGTAATCGTACTCTACTGTGACTGCTACGGATGAAAAACTACACTTTTTTACTCATATGTGTGTGGCATACATTTCCTACTTGCTAAATATAATATCGGCTGTGATAACAAGCTATAATAAGTGGAACAGTGGAAGTCTTGCATAACCAATGCAAACAACAACAACTTGAATAATACGACGCTGGATTTTTTCAAGATGTTTAAAAAGTCAATTGGCCTATTCAAACTTAAACAGCGAACACTTTTTTCGCATTCTCATCAACTGCGTGTTGTTAGTTTCTATAGCGTTGTATAACTAATATATTTCAAATTGCTTTACTAATCACTAATCATTAATAACAGGCAATGTCTCGTTGTATGCTAACTCAAGTGCCTAAACTAAACAATTCAGTCAGTTTTAAAATTGTAACCCCTAAACAGTTGAATGTGTATATACTCGATTGTAGTCATTCGACACCTACAACATGACATCACGATGTCAGTCTCAGTAGAACTGCAACGTGTGTAGGATGATAAAAACGTCTCTGTTTGTTGAGATTACGAATTAGGTACGTATGGAGATATAATCTACACCTACTACAGTCGCATTAACAGTCTGCAGTACACATATACACATATGCGAGTTTAATATAATGAATATTTAGATATTGCATGCAATTTTTAAGTCGTTCTACTTATTGTACTTTATTAAATTCTGGTGATGATTGAATTCAAATACGTCGCACAATACAACAAGCTTAACTAAACTTGTTGGGTACACATAATAAATTAGGATATAGATTCGTTCACCTTAAATTGAGCAGAGGTAGACATTTTGTTGTATTGCGAAAATAAACTGGCATGATTAATTTGAGTTATAATTAAGGGATCAAGGAATTCTATCCTTTTCTACTTATAATTTTCATTTCATTATATATGATACATATCAACAATAATTTTGCTAAGTCCTTCCAAGTTCTGACACTGTTCAGAGTTTTAGGAGTGTCCTACATTTGTTACCTACATGATTAGGTTATCGCTTACCGCTACTAGAGTGGGAATGGGGAGTACGACGTCTCTCTTTGCTTGAGTGTTGTTTGATTAAGTATGCCTCCCATCTACGATGATTGAGTGTAGAAAAATCGTCCAACCGTGAAATTTTCCTTAAATAATCTCCGATCCGTAAAAGCTCTCTGTCGGAATCTCTATTCAGGTGAGCTGCTCGAAAAGGTCGGATCCTTAGCCCACATTGAGGATTCATAATAAAATTCCGTCTCAGATCGTCAATCATAATTGTGTTTTTCGCAGTATACTGCGGAAACTTCCCCCAAATTACACCTAATGGCTTGACCTGCAAAAACAAATATAATTCTAAACCTATTGCATGAATTTCCACATAATTTCATCTTTATATTCAATAAAGGTTCATACTTCAACGACTCCATATTTTTGTGTTTGTACTGAAATCATTGCTAAATAATCCATGTAGAAAGCAATCTTGTACGCAGGGTGAGTATGTACACCAAGGAGTTTCATTTTTTCTTCAACCCATTTCATACTAGTAGCTGACCATATCACAATATCATACTCCTAGAAAGTAAATCACATTTTAACATGAGTATGACTTAACATGAGGTTTTGCAAAATACTGTAGTAAAATTGAACATATTTTGAAAAAATAATATAAGGAATCGTACTAAATACGCAGCACTGAGAAACTCATGCAGATATGGTCTCATCAGTTCGTCCGCGGAACTCGCAGTTGACCGATGATCAAACAAGGTGTAATCAATGTCCAACACCAGGAGTTTTTTATCAGGTCGTGACGGATTCAATACATTCACATTGTACTCTTTTACTCTTCTGGCTACTTTGTTCAGATGAACTTCTCGGTTCTCCAGTTCATCATCATCGTCGTCAGGAATGTCTAGGTCATTGTTAACATCAGGTCGTTCTTCCGGCGGTACATCTACCGTTTCTATATCTTTTTCTAACGATCCCATCATCATGATACGATGACCTGCCTTCATTTTCAGGTTAGATAGTGCACAATCATCTGATGCCAACCGACCTGCGATAATCCAATTATAAAAACAATTGGAGCTGTTATTAATGTATTATGCGCATTAATAGATTTTGTAAATGTGATAAATGTTGGCACACACACAAAACGTGGCTTGATTGTTACGCAATATTACCTTTGTATGTGAGATTTAACAGCTTCTGTCGATCTAGTTGAACTCCAGTCTTTTGCATAATGACGGCTTTGAGATCACGAACCAATTTCATTCCAGAGATATCTGGTATTTCAAACTCTTTTCCGGCCCATTTAATGATGATTGGATGCTGACTTTGCATTGAGTCTTTATCCTTCATATGTTCTTCAGTTGGAAAACTGCTACTGCTAACCAAACACTCATTGGAACCATGCTTGGCTTCAGACTCCCCATTACCTTCTCCAATAAGGTTATTCATGTTGTCAGTTGCTCCTGCAACAGACATATTTTAATGGAATAACAGGCAGATCTGAAATTAAATAAAAAACAAAAAATGAAGACCTGCAATGTAAATAAAACTATCGTACGGTTTAACTTTAACCGGTTGATTAACAAAATAATATAAATCTATATGGATGCAATGAACCAAATAAGACGCACTGCGCTGGTTAATCAATAGCAAACGGCGAAAATGATTAAATTCGGTAATTAAAAAATACAATTCTAATTGAGGCGTTTGGATGGTGTTCAACGATTTGAACTAATTTTTTAAATATTAAAAATGAAGGAAACTCCATTTTTAATTAGCATATCTCTACAGCCGATGGCAAACAACAGTCAACATCCAATATTTTAGTTTGAATTAATTATCAACAATTAATAAAAAATGATCACACAATAAATTGTTATTGTTTACTTCACAAGGATATTATTAGAGTACCTACAGATAATAATGTTATAAACAATAAATGGTAAACTTTGCAAAGTAAGTTATCTAAAGTAAGTTGTAAGTATATATTTACCAAAATGATAAACCAAATTGAATGATGAATACTGGTCAATGTCGGATGACAATTTTTGTCGGACTTTTTAGAAGCCTTATTATAGTTTGTCCAACTACGTTATAGCACGACTATTTTATTAATGATACTGCGTGGTATTACAGTAATTATAATATTAATTGTACAGCTGATAGCCTTCTGGTGGCTTGTCAGCCTTTCATACTACCTATAGAATCACGACACAAGATCAGATACAGACAACAGATGAAAAAGGACAATTATTTTTTCAAATATCCTATATATTTTGATTATATTGAGCGCAAAAAAATTAGAAAAAACTGCAGTACTTATGCAGCTGCTAGATGTATTTCAACTTCACTTTGCAAACGCATAAAATTGAACAAAAAAATAATGTCAAATGTTATTATTATTATGTTATCAAATTGTTATGCTTTCTCTTTTGTTGTTTGTTTAGCTCTGTTCAATTGCCGTCTGTCTCTACTTGAATTCTCTGCTGTTGCCATACTACCTGAGTGAGTGAGAGAGATGGGCACCGATCAGAAACTACGTCTCCTACTCCTGTGCTACACAGTTTATACTACAGGATGCCTCAAATTCTTATGCACTTCTCTTCCCAACTTTCAAAAGTAAAGAATGAAGAAGTAAACATAATTTTAACTAATATCCACTTAAAACAGATACAAATGATCTAACGGCATATAATAATTTCAAAATATTGCAGAAAAAGTAGCACGGAAGTGACATAAGAACACATTTTGATCAAAAGTAACGATTTTGTGTGCAGCTTTGACATTGGCAATGATATAATGATATAATCATAACACAGAAAGTAATATCATCCATGATAATTAATTAAGTTTCTCGAGGTAATTGATCTTTTTTGGCCGAATTTAATAATACATAATATACCCTCATATGTTGGCCCACTCTTTAACTTTAACTAACAATAAAAGTACTCTAAAAATCTAGATAATGAAATAGTAGGTTAGATTTATTTCGATGAAGGATATAAGAACTAAGAACCATTTGGATTAGTGTACAAGAGGGTTTTGGATTTTCTATTCATATTTATTATTAGTATTATAATTCCTTTTTTCTGTGCGCTCCAAATATAGTGAAATACTTTTTTATAAAGAGCATTTATCTGCTGGTAACTGCTATTAATTTTCACAGATTGGCGATACATGTAATATTTGTTCAAATTTCAAACGAGAAATAAATTGAATGTATTTAAAAATTAGAAATGCCTGAAAGTAGATCTGGTTTTTCTCGCAGGTATAGTTTTTTGATATAATTATAATGCATTTCATTTACCATTGATATTTCAGACACCCTGTACAAATAATGAAACATCCCTCTTCATTACTGTTTTTGTATTTTTGATACAGTTGTATTTTATGTTTGCCGCGCGGTTTCAACAATAACAATATTATACAATTCCGTATTTGTAGGTTGATTTCTAATTCTAATTTTCTAATTGCTAATGTAGGATATCCAAAGATGCTAAATTAAAGAAATTAAGTTACTGTTTTAGTTTAATAAAAATATAAGCCATAATGTCATGTCCTCATGTCGCTCGCTATTTTACTCCCGGTTCGGTGATGCTGTAGCTGCTATACAATAGACAAATTAAAATCGTCATTGTAATTTCTATCATTCTGAAATTGTGATTTAGACAGACAGACAAACATCCACGACAAACAGCTATAATAAAGTAGCAGTAAATATACAGCTGAACCACGCGACCGCATGATTCATTTTCTATTGCACGAAGCAGCAGCAGCAGCATGATTGACTAGATCAGCAAACTTTTGGCGGGTTTTAGTTGCTTCACATTTTTATAGTTTTGACATCTTTCTACAATTTTTGATTTTCTTTTCAGTCTCGATGAACAAAGTTTGGCAGTAATCACAGAAATCACACAGTGACGGGAGAAGTTACGATCGGTTACAAGGAAAAAGGCTTTTATGTCCGGAGTTCAAAAGTGACAAGGTAAATGTTGATCATTCCCAAATGTCATATGTAACATTACACAATACCACATGTGACTGATAATGGCACATGCAACTTACTGAATGTTAGCACTTGAAACACCAATAAATGTTTGGTAATTTTATTTTCATGATCAATGAATTATTTCAGAATTCTTCATTATTCATCATTAAGGTGATCATGGAATAAGGGCTTAGGACTATCAACATTTGCCTGGGTAAAGTCTGTTTCCTGGACACTGGACAGTAGACTGAATTCCTGAACGAAATAAATAAGAAGCCACAAGCCAAGCTGTTTATCTTGATATAGCAATTAACGTAATCTTGCAACGATCAGTAAGCAGCAAAACCAAAAGACTGTCAAATTATAAGGTGGGTACCTACGACCTATTTAATTAGACAGATGGTTGTCGAATATTTCAATTAATTTTTTTTTTGTTTTTCAGTGGTATTACTTGCTTCTGAAACATACCATGTATTTAATTTACCATGCCTTATTTTGAATTACTTAGTTCACTACTTAAGATGGCATCAAAGGGAATAGTATGCCCGAAACTAATGGATGGGAAATCTGAAGAAATCTTTGAAAAGCGCAAAGTTTTCACCTTAGAAACAGTTAATTATCAATTGCCAAATCCTGATACGATGTTCACTGAACCACTGTGGCAGGTAATTGATAATAAATAAACTATTAAAAACTGTATTTCAGTTTAAAATATCCGTGTAATAATTTAGTGTCTAATTTGTATTGCAGATTGATACATTTTTGCTACTGAAAGAGTTTTTGAATGATGTGAAATCAAGAATGAATCATCAGGACATGGTTGACTGGCACGAGTACACAAGGAGAATGAGTCCTGTTGCTGCAGTTCAACAAACAGTCAAACTTAATTGCAACCCAGAGCACTTAACACGGGTAAATAAGTACAATCACTATCACAATCACTATCACGCCTCTACCATACTATATATCAAATTTTATTTAAAAAATTAACTGTCCTCATCTTGGGCTGCTTTTAAAACTTATGAATGACTGTTTTGATAATGAAGCAATTAAGTTAAAGTTTAATGAATTAACATTTGAAAATTAAGTGTTAGAAGTCTAAAATAGACGACAGAAAAAATGCATGGAGTTTCTAATAACGCTTAATTTCAGGTGCAGCAATGTTTTATGTTAGACTTTTTGTCAAATATAATTTAGAACTACTATTATTGCTAATATATAACAGTATCTAAACTCTATTATTAGGCTTGGCTGAAATTGTACGAATGTGTTTCATTCTTCGACCTCGTCCCTCGATCAGTACTGGAGGATACAAAGAAGGATTTAAACACCTTTCACTTGTGTGAAGCTCCTGGTGCGTTTATTGCATCCTTAAATCACTTCACGAAAACCAAGTACCCCTTAAAAAAGGTTAGTTAACGTTTAATTCTGATGCAATAAGTTATATCGTAGGCAACAGCGCCGTTCGGGAATGGACACTCCACGGGTGGAATAGTTTCTAAGCGCCCTCGTAACGAAATCAGCGCCCTCCGAGCCGAC